>RCUC01118740.1:0-68810 GCA_003697995.1 Taxidea taxus jeffersonii
CCCGATCGTTGCTAAAGAGGAGAGATCCTACTGTTCATAAAGAAGACAATGTGGATGGTGGAACCTTGAACTGGATATAACAAACCCATCAAGAAATGGAAATATCCAAGAAGATTAATCTTAAGGAGTTTTGAAGAAACTGGTGATCCTGAGATAGATACAGCTGATCAAGGCTGGGCCAGACCAGTTGATTATGCTGGTCTTAGCTGGGTTTATTTTAAGACTTACTTAGAAACTCCTGAGAACATGAAACCAAATGTATATTGAATTAACCAAAGGTGATAAAATAATTGATACCTGGGAGACTATAAGTCTCTGAATGAGATAGTTTCACTACAACCAAAGAGGGGGAAATGCAGTTAGAAAGGAACAGACAAAAGCATCAGAGGCACCTTTCCTCCCTCCTAAACCGCACTGAGAAAAAGAAATGAATTTTCATCAAATATCCGAGATAGAATTCACCCAATAAAGATAGTGGAGAATTCTTCCAAAATAGATGAAACAACTTAGCCTGTGAAGAGCTGGACATTTCTAAAACATTTTTGAGCAGGAACTTTAAACATTTCAAAAAGTAACCTTATATTCCTGTTGTTCCCAAGGGAGCATTTGGAAGAGCCCAAGGGGACCAACAGGGAACCCAATGGATGAATAGATCCCCAAGAAAGAAGGAGTATCCAGCAATGACAGTACCAAGTCCAGGATGCAATTCTCTCCCAGGGTGAAGACCACAGAGGCAGGATTCCCCATTAGGCCACCCCCCATTCTTAGCTCAGTTGACCTTCCATAGAAGCAAGATGGGGCTTGTCCTGGTATTCCTTGAACTGGTAGATGCTCAGGGCTTTCTTTTGATTCAACCCTTCCACCTTAACAGGGGACATGCTACTATGGGAGCAGCACCAAATAGTGGGTGCTAATAAAGCAGCAATAAGATGGGAAAGAGTCACCTAGGAAAAACTAGTCCTGCTACAAAGTGATGCTGAAGGCCAGCCCTTTGCACTACATTACTCAGGGCATTCCCCACAATGTCTGAACTTCCTCACAAAGGAAGGTTGCTAGAATCACTTCCACCCTAAAGATGGGAAGCCTAAGAACAAGGCTAAGCAATTTGCCTGAGGTCATAACTAAGACGGGGCCAAAACAGGCAGCAATATGCAAATACCCCAGGTATGGACAAGCCCTCCAACTATCCTGTTCTCCGAAAGATAATTTATGCAAAGAAAAGCAAAATAATTTTGTCTTTTGACATTGAGAATGTTATGAGGTCTGGGTCATTGGTTCACCATTTAAGACTTCAATATTTATGACAGTTGTGTCAAGTTCAACTGGTGTCTCCTTGAAAGCATTGTCCTTCCAATTAATTTTACTAAGATTTGAGAATTTTTGTTCCAAAAATGCCTTTGGTAGAGAAAATCCACAAGATTTTAGTTCATTATGAAGTAGTCCATGGTTCAAAAATTGCTGAAAACCAAAGTCTAAAATGGGTGAGTACTTCCTACATAGGGATAATCCATAAACTGGAAATACCAATGCAAAGAGATCATTTATTAGATGAATTAGATTTATTAGCCCTTCTCCTCTCTCTCTCTGACTCTGTGATTGGTATCATATCACCTTTGAACTCTTGTATATTATGAACCCAATATCCCAAAATTTCAAAAATAAAAAACTGGAAGGACACTTGACACTCTAATGATTTGACAAAATTCTGTGCACAGAAATTACAATCCCAGGCAGAAGAAATGCCAGGAAATAAATTCTCAGCTCTACCTCTGTACTTTGTAGACAATATGCTACCTATATGACTTATTTTATAATAAGGGATTTATAATCACTGCTCCCCCTTGAAATTCTGGGTAGTCCATGGTCCCAGAAGACAGCAGCAGCAATGAGCATACACTAGAAATAATTCCCTAACGTAGACTTTATATAATTACTACTTTAAACTACAGGCCTAATAACTACAGAAACCTATCAGAGGCATTTCAATAAATGTTAGAATTTCTTATAAGGGGTAAGAGGGAGACAATAACATTGTGTTGCTCCTGATGCTGGTTTTCAAAGAGAATCTAGTTGCTTTAGTGAGGAAGGGGGTTATCAAATTTATTAGGCCCTGCATGCATTTGAAGTAGGACATACTTTATGCCACGGATGAATTTAAGGCAGCCCCATGGAACTACTCTAACTGGAATTATCAACACAAAAATTGGTAAAATGACTAAAACTCTATAACCCATGTCAAGGACTAGTTTGGAACTCTGATTCATTCCTGACAAAAACACTAACTTTCTCTCTTATCAGCTTTGGGGTATACAAATTACATTCTAAGAACGACATTAATCATGATTTTAAATGTAGGTGTTGTTTTTGTTTTTTTTTTAAGATTTTATTTATTTATTTGTTAGAGAGAGAGAGAGCACAGGCAGACAGAGTGGCAGGCAGAGGCAGAGGGAGAAGCAGGCTCCTTGCCAAGCAAGGAGCCCGATGCAGGACTCGATCCCAGGACGCTGGGATCATGACCTGAGCCGAAGGCAGCTGCCCAACCAACTGAGCCACCCAGGCGTCTCTAATCATGATTTTAAAAACTCAGATCATATTAGAGGTGAAGAAAAGTATGGAATCTTGTGGGGTCATGTGCTCATTCTGTTAAAAAAAAATTATTTCACCAACTAAAGTTAAATGAGACACCGCTCCTCCACAAGAGAGAAAGAAAGGAAAAAAAGGAGGGAAAGGAGGGAGGTAAGGAAGGAGGAAGGGAGGGAGAGAAGGAGGGACAAGTGTCATACGTCTTCAAATATTATCAACAATGACAGTATGAATATTTTCATTCTTTTCCAATTATTCATCACACTCTTTGCCACATAGCATTTAACTTCCTAGGGTTCCCCCCTTTCTTTTAAACTCACCACCAACTTAAGATTTTTGTGAGGTAAGCAACAGGTTTACAGCTTTTGTAAATTTAAGAACTAAGATATCTATTGACTGAAAAAAAAAAAAACAAAGCATGGAGTAACACACAGAACGATTCTTTTGTGTTTTTAAGCATCTCTCTAGGTTCTTACATTTCTAAAGGCTAAGTATGAATGTTATTCTGTATAAACATGCTTAGCTAATAATAACTCATAATTCTTAGTAATAATAGCATACAGTGGTAAGAGCATATATGGGTGAGAATTGTGGCAGGGGAGACTTTTGCCATTCATATTCTACTTTTGCTATTGCTAAAAACTTGTATTTTTTGTTTGCTTTCTTCCGTAATTTACTTTTTTTTTTTTAATACAAAAAATTGAAGAACCACATGGAGAACCTCTACCACTAATGTGTTCAGAGAACCTCTCCAGTAGAGGGCATGGTAGATTCAACATTGAAAATGTATATACTCAAGCAAACCAAACTGTGGTTTTGCTGTGCAATATTTACACTATTGCATTGTTTTTCCCTCCACCACAGAATGGAAAATATGTGTCATCTTAATATTGAGCAATCCCATTTACCTAAGACACTTGCAACAAAAAGACAAAGGGAAGTCATTAAACACTGTAGCTTTTGCTTTAAATCTATGTCCGCTGCCTTTATAAAAGACATTAACATGGCAACTGTTTGAAAGTTTTCTCAGAAGCCTGAAATAGGTCTTGCCTTAAAATCTTAAAATAACTCCTACAGAAATAATAAATTGTTACACATTCAGATTTATCAATTGACCTCATAATTTTCAGGAAAAAAGATAATTTGTTGCCACTTGACATTAGTTGTCAATCCAAAACCGTTTATGAAAAAAATAAACAGAAATATCTAGAATAGTCTGTATTTAAACCAGTTGCTTACACGGATACATATATATTCACTTTTGTGACTACATTGAGATGATTTAACTTCCCTGGCTTGGTGATTCCTGAAAAAGTTTAAATGGCAAACTGTTTGTTTTCCTTATTTGTTAATTATCCAGAGAGTACATATTAAATATCTATTATGAGCTTAAGACTTTACAAATCTCTGGGATATTATTTTAATATTTTAATAGCATTTACACATTTATAACCTAATTAACTCTGAGTTAATCCTTTCATGGTTTTTCTACCTTGGATAGCTATAATTCCTTTTTCTACACATATGCAAATTAATGATGCCAAATTTCTGTGTGCCCCTCACATGAGTCACATAACATCTCATGAGATTGGCAATAAAGGTACATTACTCTTAGTACAAATGAGAAACTGGGGCTCCAGGAGGTGTGATCAGACAGTCTCAACAGTTACTTGGCACTTACTGGTTAAGCTGAGACTCTAATTAGGTCTCCAGACACAGGTCCGGCTCTCTCTCCTTGCTATCTTTTTGCCAGAACTCCTGGACCTTCCACTAGGAATGAATTCTACCATCCGAGGTTCTAAGTGAATAGTGTATTAAGGTTTACACTGGCAAAAAAAAAAGTGCAAGTGCCTATTTATCACACATATTTAATAAATAATTACTGAATAATCAGGAAGTGAAAACAGATGGAAATATGCGATGTTCTTTTACAGATAAAATAGTATATGCATGAGAAAAACAGCATTCTTACATTTCACAAACATGTTTTAAAGTACTTACTACTGAAATTTAAATGATTTTCCTTTCCATAATAAAGTATGGCTATTCTCTTTAGTAATAATTGGAGCTCCCAATTACTGGCAGCTCGCTTTAAGACGCTTTAAGCAGTTCTAATGCAAATCAGGGAGAATTTTGCAGCCTAATCACTACCTTGCTGTTAATCTTATTTTCTACTTAAATGCTTGCCGGGGAAAGCATTTGAATATTCCACTGTACAGTTCTGTTACCTGAAATCAAGTAATTGTGTTGAGGTTAACTATTGTGGAGGTTCTCTGTCCTTCCAATCAAAATATTTAAAGCTGGCTACAGGAGAGATGATTTTTGAAGAAATAACAAATTAAACTTATTCAAGTAAACCACTAACGTCTGCTCCTCCTCTCTCCCCTCTCCACCTCTCCCCTCTTTGCAAGTTATTAAGTGTTCTGGTAAATCCTAAGGCAACCAAGGATGACTCATGAGGAAATCCTGCATCCTTGCACTCTTAAACAAGAATGGCTCTGGCGTATTACACTTGCGAGGTCTTGGTGTTTCCCTCTATCTAGCACAGGGCGATCTGTGATCTCTGTTCTGGAAGGAAAAGCAGCCAAGGACTCCGGAGAAATAGCTTGCAACCCCACGGGCAGACCCAATCACGTATCCCTTGGTGATCAAAAAGGCACACACAGTTAAAAACACTGTGGTCTGAGGAAGTCACTTTCTTCTGTTCCTTCCCTATTTATCATTCATTCCCAAACGTGTTCAAGAGGCCCAGGCAAGCTGCAGGGCAGGTCACACCACCTGCCCCCGAATTGTCAGGGTTCCTGCCTTTCATCTTTTCCTTCCCCGAAAACCAAATGGGAGTCGCAGAGCGGAATAGGTGAGGGTCTCCCAACCGCCTCAGCTTGCAAACCAAGAAATGAGGTGTGGGAAGAGAGCGAGCTCTCAAAGGGGGGGTGGGGGGGCATCTTACTTCAAAATAAGGCAACTCTACTCTGGTTCCCTACAAGCAAGTTTTGCCCGCGGGGAATCGGCCGTCCTTTCCGCGGCTGGGAGCGCGTCAGCGTGGGGGAGGGGAGGGGAGCGCCAGCGTGGGGGAGGGGAGGGGAGCGCCAGCGTGGGGGAGGGGAGGGGAGCGCCAGCGTGGGGGAGGGGAGGGGAGCGCCAGCGTGGGGGGCCCCTCCCCCCTCCCCGCCTCCGGCCCGCGGCCAACTTTGGTTCCCTCCCTTCGCCGGGGGCCGCCACTCCTTGAGAAAGGTCGCTGGCCGTGGCTCAATGCTGGAATTCTCTGTCTGATCCCACACCAAACCCCACAAGCCGCCGCGTCTGGCACGAGTGCGCACGAAGCCGAGGCCGCAGACGTCAGCGGGCTTCGCTTCGAGACCCTTCCGCAGCGCCCGTGACTGCCGCAGGCTGGGGGCTGACTCCGCCCCGTGCCCGTCTACAACCGACCAATCGGTGCCCTCTGGGGGCGGGGCCGGCGGCCCGAGGCCCCGCCCCGCCCCCTCTAATAAATGTGGCCGTGCACATTCCCCCGCAAACATCTGCGGCCCTAGCAGGAGGAGGATAATGCAAAGTGCCATGTTCTTGGCTGTCCAGCACGACTGCGGATCCATGGACAAGAGCTCCGGCAACAGCCCCAAGAGCGAGGAGAAGCGGGAAAAAATGAAGCGGACCCTGTGAGTATGGCCCCTCTCTCCACTCGCTGCGGACCTGGCTCTCCGGGTCGCTGCAAACGTGATACATTCCGGCTCGGTTTTGATTGACATTAGGAAACTCTGTAACCTGCGCTTCTGCAGGGGGAAAAAAATGTGGAAAAGGTCAGTTTGCTAAGTAAGGTTAAATCCCTGTGGTATGTACTGGTTTTGTTACGTGAGCAAAGGAGTCTCGGTAGTTTAGGAATTGAGAAAATTTTTGAACTGGAGGCGGTGGTAGATGCGCCTAAGAAATTGCGGGTTGGCTTTTTGTCCCCTGCATTTAAGAGAACATCTGAGAATCCTGCGGCTGAAGGGCATCCCCAGAAAGGGTACCTTGCATTGTAAGTTTTGACCAGCTTACACAGCTTCTGGAAGGAGTATGTTGGTTGGTTATGATTATTTTCGTTTTAAAAAATGGAACTGCATATCTGACCCAGTAAAGACTGAAACAAATTCTTGTTGTGCATCATCTGCTTAAAATGGGTGTTGTAGTTGGGGGTGGGGGTGGGGGGCTCAGTCACACACACACACACACACACACACAGGCACACAGCCACCTCCCTCATGGCTTCTAGTGGGGTCCAGAGCCGCCTCCTGCTCCACGAGAAATGAATGCCCACCGGCTCCACGCAGTTCCACTGGAGGTTTCAAGTGTGAAATATCTCAGAATTTTAATTAAGGCTGCAGAAAAACTGCTGCCTTTTGTGGGCCAGAAATAGCATCTGCCTTTTGAAGTATGCCAACTGAATTCATTTAACCACCCTAGTAATTTTAAGTAGTCTTGGTTATAAAAGTAGTACTTCTGTTCAGATGAATGGATGAAACTAATTGTGTAGGCTCGTAGGTGCTAGGTTTAAATGTAAAATGAGTAAGACTGACTTGAAGAGTTCTTGTTTTGTCTTATTTAGTTTGTAACTACTGGGTGACTTTATTTTGTAAAAATGCCTCCAACTGCAGTAGCAATTTAAAATGTTCCCACTTAGTATCTTTTTTTTTTTTTTTTAGATTAAAAGATTGGAAGACCCGTTTGAGCTACTTCTTGCAAAATTCATCCTCCCCTGGGAAGCCCAAAAATGGCAAAAAAAGCAAACAGCAAACGTTCATCAAGTAAGTTGAAAATCTTGTACTTAGAAATGTGAATCTCTAGCTGCTGTGCTGGAAAGAGGAACTGTGATGTGCACAAGCTAACGCAGACTTTCTGTTGCAGGCCTTCCCCTGAGGAAGCACAACTGTGGTCAGAAGCATTCGATGAGCTGCTAGCCAGTAAATGTAAGTTAACCTGTTGAATTTGATCCATTTCAAGTATCACACATTTAGAAAAAGCTGTTCACACAACAGAAGAGCAGATTGCTCAAGGGGAATTCAGCTTTATAATCGCTAAAAATATAATGCCTATTTTTCTCCTTTATTTCCTAGTATTTAACCGTGGAAATGCATGGTTTATTCACTGTAGATAGGGAAGAAAAACTAGCCAAATTATAGTGGCAGTTCCTCTTCCTTAAGGTTGAGTCAGCTTTTCCATTGCATACAATGTTTCCAAGAGGTTTAGTTCCCAGAGAATTTAGGTTCCCATATAAATATTTGCTTTAATAGCAAAGTTAAGTATTTATATTTTTGTAGCCGTGCACCAACTTAAGCATTTTGCCTATTAGCATCTTAGCCTTTAAAGAGCTAAATTGAGAGGATTACAAGTTTGAGTGAAATCAAGAAAATTGCTGTCATCTAGAAATAATAAAATATAGGAGTGGGAAAATGATAGTCCTGGAAAAAATGTAAGGGATTAATTGGTCACCCAGTTCACATTCTGTATGCTTTCTTTTTCCTCCTCCTTCCCCAGATGGTCTTGCTGCATTCAGGGCTTTTTTAAAATCTGAGTTTTGTGAAGAAAATATTGAATTCTGGCTGGCCTGTGAAGACTTCAAAAAAACCAAGTCACCCCAAAAACTGTCCTCCAAAGCAAGGAAAATATATACTGATTTCATAGAAAAAGAAGCTCCAAAAGAGGTAAGGGAGAAACAATGTTCTTCATTGCAGCATATTTTGAACACTCTTAGCACCAACACAAAACAAAAGACATCAAATTAAATTAAAGGCCAGGGGACTAGGGGGGTGGGGAGTAAAATGTTTTTTAGAAACTAATTCTAGTTTTTAATTAGATTAATTTCATTTCTTAAATGACCTGGCTAATTAAGCTTATCACACATTATAGTTTTTGCTTCTTGTTTTAAAATATCATATAGGTATCAATCTCTAGTTCTGAATATGGAATAAGCCACTTTTTTTTTTTTAATTTCAGATAAACATAGACTTTCAAACCAAAACTCTGATTGCTCAAAATATACAAGAAGCTACAAGTGGCTGCTTTACAACTGCCCAGAAGAGGGTCTACAGCTTGATGGAGAACAACTCTTATCCCCGTTTTTTGGAGTCAGAATTTTACCAGGACTTGTGTAAAAAGCCACAGATCACCACTGAGCCCCATGCCACATGAGATGAGAAAGGGAGCCCAAAAGTGGAGGACATTTCATTTTTTTCCTAAGGGGAAAGGCTGTGACCTGCCAAAAAGACTGACCTTGAATTTAGCCTGGGTGTTCGGGAAACATCACTCAGAACTATTGATTCAGAGTTAGTGCATCAGGAAGGTGGTAACTGTCTAGGAGAAGCTTGTATTGGGACAGCTTCTGTAGCTGTGTCCAGAACACAGGGAGAAAGTGGTCTACGTGTGGTGTGTCTCACACTGGGAAGGCAGAAATAGGAATGTGAGACCCCAAGGTATGATGTGATCCTGTTGGTCCAAAAGCATTTAAAAATCAATAGGTCTGGGATTATGTGGCCTTAGCTAGCTGGCTGTATATCTTTCCCTAAATCAGTCCATGTTACCACATAGTGGTCTTAGTTTTAGTTATTTAGGAGTAAGTAATGTTAAAATGTTTACTGTGTGCAAGGGTGTTGAAGTTCTTATGACTGCAGATCATCAGTACTGTTGTCTCATGTAACACTAAAACTGAAACGGTCTGTATTTGTTGTTAAGTGGTGTAATAGAATGAGTGCTGTCATGTAGGAAGCTACATTGTCCATGATGAGTGCCAAAAACTGTCCTGAAGGCAGCTAAACTTTGACGTGGTCTTTGAATACATTTAATAAATTTATTTTGATAAATAATGTTAAGTATTTGGTTTAGATGTTGGGGGTTTTTGTGGGTTGTTGGGGAAAGGGGGGCTGTTAAACTGGAAATATGGCAGATACAAGGGAAACCTCTTTCCAGTAATGAACAGTATCCTAAGTGATGTGCCTGTTCAATAAGAAGGGACTATGCTCAGAAACGAGAAGTGATAGGAGTATGTCTTCTCTGCAGTTACCTCTTTTTTTAAAGCTGATAAGCATTATGAAGACAAAGAGAAGTCAGACCACCTCCTTAAAACCACTCTGGGGTCAAACTTTGTAATATAAGCTTGTAAAAAAAAAAAAAATCAAGCTTATTGTTAATAAAAAAAAAAAAAATTGACCTTAAAGCCCTTCGTGGATATCTACTAAAGACAAGCTAAGTCTAAGAAGTAAAATATAATGGAGACAAAGCACCAGAGTAATTCATATAACTCTGCTTCTCAAATGAAAAAGGAAGCCAAATAAAGTAAATGTAGGACTGCCTTTTATATTTCCCTTGGTTCCTACTTTCCCCACAGGGTGCAGACATGAACTTCCAAGATGCATACCTGAAATTGTTCATTCCATGATCAATACTTTTGATCAAAATCAAAATTTTCCTGATTCTCCTGCCTTCATTTGGCCAATGAAGAATCTGGTTATGTTACGTTAGCTAATGATGAAGGCAAAAGAAGCACACTTTTGTGTCTTAAACATAATTTAGGAATGTGCTTTTTTTCCTAGTTGAGAGTGAGAGACCTTGAATCTGTTCAATTTTTCAAACTGGTTATTTGGGAAAGGAATACTCTTCTCCAGGAGGCTTCTTTCCCACCCTCCTTGATTACAGTCTTAAGAAGGAATGAGAGCCCTCATCTCAGATTTGCAAGACCTGAGCTGGAGTAATAATTTCTCATAGCTCTGTGACCTCGGAAGTCCTCATCTTCCCTAGTTCCTCAATGTACACCTTCCCGTCTGTCCCACTGCCTATGAGATAGTAAGGGGCTTTAGAAATTGTAAATGACTTAAAAAAAAAAAAAGGCATCCTGATTTGCCAAAAGAAATTGACAGGTGCCTAGGTGGCTCAGTGGGTTAAGCATCTGCCTTAGGCTCAGGTCATGATCCTGAGGTCCTGGGATCAAGTCCCATATAGGGCTGCCTCTCCCTCTGCCTCTTCCCCTGCTTGTGCTCTCTCTCTCTCTTAAGTAAATAAAATCTTAAAAAAAAAAACCAACAACAACAAATGATACCACTACCCCCATAGTTTAACTACTGTTTTCATTGTTCTTCCACTAATTTTTATTTTAGCCAAAATGTCTGGTACCGACAGGCATAAACTCCATGAAAGACTGCCTCCTGCACTCCAGCATTGCCAGCAACCACGATATCACCAAATAGGTGCTCTGTAAATAGTGGTTGAATCAATGAATTCTGAAGGGTTATTGCCAGAGACATTTCTTAAGAGAATAAATATGTCAGGTCTGCCTATGCCTTAATTTGGAAAGGTTTTGGCCAACAGAGAAACTCAAGAGTCATGCTATATATTTCAATTCATGAGCTCAAATATATTTGTAGGCCACTTTCCATGGCCACCCTCATCAAAGATGCCAATATCTGATGCATGTCAAGACTCCCCTCATTCTTACCCCTACCTCCGTGTGTCCCGCTTTTTAATTCTGGGAATCCTTTCCAAACATAAGCTTGATCTTGTCTCTTGTTGCTTATAAACCCTTGACAGGTTTTCCAAACAATTAGGATAAAGGCATTATCCCTAATATGGCCTGGCACCTGCACAGTTTGAACCCTCCTTCCACTCCAACCTCATCTTTGCCGCATTTCTCCAGCTCTGCTGGCCACACTGGCCCACTTCCGTTCCCACTGCAGGTAGCATGCCCACTGGTTCACAGAGCCTTTGCACGCAATAGTCCCTCTGCAGGGAATGCAATTTTAGCTCTTACTCATCATTCATAGATCAGTGCAATTGCCACTTCCCTAGGGAAGCTTTCCCTGACCTCCTTTTGTAGGTCAGATCCCTCTACAGACATTCTCATAACCCCAGATTCTCTAATTTAGAGCGCTAATAGAACTCTCATTAATTGGTATGATTATTTGATAATCCTATGACTTCTCCCCCAGACTGTGGATAGCACAGTCTGAGGGCAGTGTCTTTTGCTATTCATTGCTGAATCCCAACATCTAGCACCTTGCCTGACACACAGTGGAAGCGACATAAATCATTGCTGAATAAACAAATGAGTATTAAAAGGTCTTATAAATAAATTTTGATGAAACAAGAATCTACCAATGTAAGAGAAATAGTACAAGGTTTTAAAAGGCACATTGGCTCAAATATCTGAAAATATCTGCAGAGTTTTTCCTTTGGCAAAAAAAATAACTACCTCTTATTCAGCATGTTCTCTATAACTTTTGGCCTTTAATCGAAGAAGAGGCCAGATTATAGTAACAAAAAACAATAGTTTAGACTTTTTCAGGGCTGCTAAAAGCACAGGCTTTATGCAGGTGGTATTTTCCAATGTTCTCTAGTGTGGAACAAACAGAAATAGATTTAAGATTAGAAGCCACATACCTCCACAAATAAATATCACTTAATGCTCCAGATTCTCTGAGTTCATACATTTAAGATGCACAGTCTATTCATTTTGATAGTATTTCATTTTTTCAAAGATTTTAAGCTCAGGAGCATTTCAAAATACAGCAATTTCATGCAGTCCCACTGAAAAAATAGAAGAATTGCGTATTTTCTGCCATGTGAGCATAGGGAGGCAACAGATGAGTTTCAATGACGGGGCTTAAAGCGGTCACTCAAAATTTCATAGGAAATGGGTCTTTGGTAGAGGGTTGGTTTGTGCGTCTGTTTTACCACAGTGTTTGATCAGGGCCAGCAGGAAGTCTTACAGCTGGGGTGCATTGTGCATTCGGACTTTAAGAAAGCCCCACCCTGTACCAAGCACTATCCTGTTTCTAACTTTGCTTTCCTGTGTTTGCCCCATCACAGATAAAAAAGGAGTTAGTCTGACTTAAGGGACTTTACCACTATTAAACAGTGAGCTTTGACCTTCATGGAGATTTCTGTGTACTGGCTTAGATGCCTTTTGACAACTCTGGAAAACAAGTTTTCCTGTTGTTGTCAATGGCCAGGAGATGAGGTTTATTTTTGGCATTCTAGCTAAAGAGTAGCACGGAGTTGCTTGAAGTGACCATAACAGCCCAAAAGAGTGTCTCCTATGACCTGAAGTGTAAAAAAATAAATAAATAAAAGGAATCTCTTGTAGGGTAAGAGGTCCATTCTAGCTTAAGGTGACGGGATTCAACAAAGTTCTGATATTAGCCATTTGGGGCCCATGGTCCAGCATGACCAGACCACACTCTGTGTGGAGAATAGGACCCAAGAATGGGTGTAGAAGTGAAGCTCAGGACCAGGTGGTAGAAGGTTTTGAATATTAAAGGTTGGGATTTTATTTTGAGGCAACAGACACCAATCTCAACTAAAATGTGTAAAAATAACTTGGGCAGCGATTTGGAGGATGAATTGGAGGCAGGGAGATGAGCTAGGAGACTGCACAAATAGCCCAGACAAGAAATGCCATGCATCTAAACCAGAACAATGCCACCCAATAAATAATTCAATGAGACAATAGTAGATTATACATCACCTATGCTATGCAGAACACAAGTCTATGCCAGGGAGGAAATAAATATAAAGACATATAAGATACACAGCTTGTCCTCCAAGAGGCACCCATTAAATATCTCACAAAATAAGGGGCACCTGGTGGCTCTGGTCAGTGTCTGACCCTTGATCTCAGCTCAGGGCTAGATCTCAGGGTGGGGAGTTCAAGCCTCACATTTGGCTCTTTCCTGGGAGGGTAACCGACTTATAAAAATATATATGGCTTATGAAATAATGTACAAAAGTTAAAACATAAGGTGGGCTATGATTGGTGATTAATTACCAAAAGAAAAGTGCAAATACTTTTAGTTAGAACCAGCCAAGGAACAAAGTAAAGTGGCGTTTTTGATGAGATTTAAAGAATGAGTAGATTTAATAAGGATGGAGGGGAAAGTACTCAGGCTGGAGAAATGGTTTAACATAAGGGGAAAGTAAGATTAGGTCTTGTACAGTACTATGACATTTTTGTAGGCAGAGAGTTTCTGTGAGGATGTATATTTGAAAGCTGTTTTGTTGATTCAGTTTTTTGGCAAACATTTACCAGGGTTTCTCTGGGCAAGAAAGATGTGAAGGAGCAGAAGAAATGGTCAACTACCGAGAAGGACAGAAAAAGAAAGGTTGGGAGCTCAAGCTCAAAACTAAAAGCTACACTTTATTTTTCTTAAAAATGGATTTCAGTAAGATGATCAACCAGCCTAGTCATCAGGCTCTATGAAATCTTCCTTCAGTTTAACCCAGGCATCTTTCCCTTCTCCGCCTACAGCCAAGCTTACACACCATGGTTGTCCTTCCCTCCCCTGGACCTGGGTAGACCTCAGGTTCTGTGTCCTGCTTCTAATTCATTCACTAGACTGCCATTTGAACATTGATGTCTTCACATCACTCTTCTGACCAGAAAATATGCAAACTCTCTGGTATCTCCCAAATCAGAGTAAACTCCAGCACCTACAGATAAAAATTCTTTGCTTTTTTCTGCCTATCCAGTCTTATTTTCACCACCAACCAGAGGCAATCTATGCTGGATTCTCTTATTGTTCCTGAGATATACTATTTTTCTCCCATTGTTAGATCAAATTGTCCCTCGTGTTTAGAATTGCTCTGCCTTCCTTTAAATTTAACTCATTTCTCAAGGATCAGATCAAGTTTCGCCTCTATGAAAGGTTGTCAAGGGTGTGTCAGTCTTATCTTCCAAGTAAATGGTCAATCACAGTTCCATTTTGGCTTATTTTCCTTAACTTTCAGAGTAACTAGTAAGGTTCCAAACATGAAGGATACTCAGTATTCATTGATCATTGATCAACTGATCAGCTCATTGATTGATTCCCAAACTCTTCCATAAAAATGCATGCAGTGAAAAAAAAATTACAAGCAGTGATATAAATGATTTCATTTAAATTTACTTGGGATGCCTGGGTGGCTCAGTTGGTTAAGCAGCTGCCTTCGGCTCAGGTCATGATCCCAGCGTCCTGGGATCGAGTCCCACATCAGGCTCCTTGCTCTGCGGGGAGCCTGCTTCTCCCTCTGCCTCTGCCTACCACTCTGTCTGCCTGTGCTTGCTCTCTCTCTCTCTACAAATAAATAAATTAAAAAAAAATAAAATAAAATAAATTTACTAAACTCATTCGTAAAAAAATGTTTTTCAGGAGTCGGCAAAGCTTTTTATTTTGGCTCTACATATTTGCCTTGCAAATTTAGAGGGGGGTAAAAACTAAACTATGTGGATTTTGGATAAGATCCTAACATTAGATTTTCTGGAATCCCAAGTTAATCTGATATTTATATGGTTTAAAAACTGCACTGACCTATATAGAAACTTCCCTTATGAGTGAGACTTGTGTGTTTATTTAGCCAGCGTATAACTTAGACATGTGCAGACATCATATCAAAGTCAAAATAATGAAAAAGAGAGAAGACCCAAATAGGAAAGTGAGAAGAAACTATTTGCTGCCGTCTGCTATGGGGTAAGAAGTAACTTGGTTTTCTTTGTTGTTTTGCCTTTTTTTCTTTTTTAATGCATTTGCAACTTCCAATCTCAGAGGCCCATTCCACTTCCATTGCAAACGATTCTCTCAGTCTTTAGCTTCAGAATACAATCACAAATTTTCTATAATAAGTGCATTTTGAAACTACGATACTGAAACACCAAGAAAATATGCAGTTTACATGACCTGTGCTAGAGTCTGAGAAAAACCAGATATAAAGCTTTGCTTTCACAAGCAGGTGGTGCTTGGTTGAACTTTGCCCTCTCGCAGGGAAGTTTATGACGTTAAATCTCCATTTGGCACAAACCAGTGCATTCTCATACAGAGTGATTTCACAGAAGTGGCCATTGAGCATGGTAACCTCAATGTCAGGACTTAAAGTTCTACACCTTTCTTAGTTCTTTTACTTCTGTTTCAGATTCCAGAACTTTGTAAACCCTGTAACATTCCACAAAAGTGCAAGTAAGATGATTAATGTTGTAAGACAGCTAGTAACAATAATTTCAAAAATAATTTTGGTCTTCATACAACTATTTTTAGAAAAAAAGTCAATAATCCATCTACTACTGAAAATGTTAATATTGACGAAGTATCTCTGAACTTTGAGTCATTTTTTTAAATCCAGAGAATGTAGAAAGAGCCCAGAAACAACATTGAAGATAAAATCAGGAAAGTAGTGCTATCCAGTAAAAAAAGTAACATGCCACATATATAATTTTTAGTTTATATTTTATAGCCTCATTGAAAGATGCAAAATTTTTAGTTTTGTAGCCACATTAAAAGATGCAAAAAGAAACAAATGAAGTTAATTTTAACAGTATATTTTATATAACCCAGTATACTCAGAATAGTTCTATCATTGTGGCTTGTGATTCATATAGTAAATTATTAAAGAGGTATGTTATTTTTTTCTTATTAAGTCTTCAAATTAAGTTTTATTACATCTGATGTGTGTTTATACTCACAGCATATTCAAATGCCCACTAGTCACACTTCAAGTGTTCAGTAGACATATGTGCCCAGTGGCTACCTTATTGGACTGCATAGCAGTAAAGGTTGAATCTCGATGATAGATCACAAACCAAAATAAATTTATACTTTATTATTTTTTTCCAATGCCCAAATACATTTCGTAGCCAGTGGTTCTCAAAATTCTTCACCACCATGTTGCCTTTAATTGGGAAAAGTGTTTTCTATTTCCCGTGTGAAGGCAATGAAGCTAGATTGCTACAATTCAAATCCCAGCTCTCTTACTTGCTGTGTGACCAAACATGGACATATTATGCAACTTTTTTTGGTGAAGTTTTATCTATTTAAGTAATCTCTACCCCCAACATGAGCTTGAACTCATAACCCTGAGATCAAAAGTCACATGCTCTTCCTACTCATCCAGCCAGGCATGAACTTCACTGCCTCTCAAGTAGAAAGCAGAGGAATAATAGAATGCCTTACAGGTTTTTTTGTTTTTTTGATTTTTTTTTTTAATAAATGGATTGATACATGCAAAATACTTATAGAAGTGCTAGCAAACAACGTTTAGTAATAATATTATTTATTCAAGAGTTGCCTATTAACACTGCTTTGCATCATTTTCTAGACAAAAGTATTGTCTAGATCAAAAACTATTGTTGACTGGAAGATCACTAACTCAGTTAATACGAAAACCCTAACTTGAGTGAGTCAGTTTCTCAAAATAACCGACTCCTGTGTTCATTATAATTTTTTTAAATTTTATATTTTGTTTTGTTTTGTTTTAAGATTTTTTTATTTATTTGACAGACAGAAACCACAAGTATGCAGAGAGGGAGGCAGAGAGAGAGAGAGTGAAGCAGGCTTCCGCCGAGCAGAGAGCCCGATGCGGGGCATGACCTGGGATCATGACCCGAGCCAAAGGCAGAGGCTTTAACTCACTGAGCCACTCAGGCACCCCTGTTTTGTTTTGTTTTTAAGAGAGCACAAGTGGAGGGAGGGGTAGAGGGAGAGAGAATCTCAAGTAGACTCTGTGCTGAACTCCAAGCCCAATGTGGGGCTCAACCCCACAACCCTGAGATCATGAGCCAAAATCAAGAGTCAGATGCTCAACAGACCAAGCCACCCAGGTCCCCTAGAGTTACTGGAATTAGAATATTGCTTTCATGCATTCAACAATATTCATCCAAGTACCCAACAGAGCAATGGACAAGATCTATGGTCACTGCCATCAGGGAAACTTTAGCTTCGATGGATTGTTCTCAACCCTGTATCTTTCATTTCATGAGCCTTCAGTTATTGTTGATATGATTTAATATAGGCCTTATGTTAACATATGTTATCCTTGCTTACATCTAGCACTGGGATGATGTTGTCTGCAAGTATTAGAAAACCCCAATCAAACTGACATGAAAATACACAAATTCAAAGCTAGGGTAGATACCAATCCTGGTGCACCCTGAGCTCCTGCTGGTATTCGGCACTCCCTTTCACTCAGTCCTCCACCACACTTCAGTTGTGTCAACACAGTGGCTTCCATCATGGTCACAAAATGGTTGCCATTAGCAAGGGCAGCAATGGACACCAAAAGATTGCTCCTCCAACGATAGGGAAAAAAGTTTATTTCTTAAATCTAATTAGATCAACTTGTAGTCCATAGAAGAAACCACAGACAGATTGGCTTAATGCTGGGTTTTTGAATGATCATGGGTCAAGGGTATGGAATCACCAGGATCCAATACAACTCTTTAGTCTAGGAATGAGATCATGCCTAAGGAAGCGACAGGTAGCTGAAACAACTTAGGGTTTTGTTAAAAAGGAGGAGCTGAAACCGTGTGGTCAATTGGCAGTGTCCATTACACAATGCTGAGAGGAACTTGTTTTGGCATATTGTTCCAAAGTCACAGAAGAAACGGTTTATGATTCAGTAAGCACTTGGGGATGTCACAAAATGAGTCACTGCAAAACTGCAAAAACACGTGATTTTTATCCTGACTGCATGAATTGTCTTTGTCAGTTTAATATGGCTGGAAAGTATTAAAAGAGAAAATAAGTCTAATACAAGGAATAGCTGTAGAAATTTGATTTGCAGCTCCACTTCCTAAAGTTATGTGTGTGGATATGTCACTTCTATGAGTCACAGTTTTCTCATTCAGCTCTTCTCTTAGCCTCATGTTCTGGTGTGTGTGCAGGCGGGGGAGGAGGTCAAAAGATATAATTCATGGGGAAGGCATTTGTAAGCTTTTTTTTCTTTTTAAAGATTTTATTTGTTTATTTATTTGAGAGAGAGAGGGCAAGAGAAAGCATGAGAGGGGAGGTCAGAAGGAGAAGCAGACTCCCCGTGGAGCTGGGAGCCCGATGCAGGACTCCATCCCAGACTCCAGGATCATGACCTCAGTGGAAGGCAGCTGCTCAACCAACTGAGCCACCCAGGCACCCCATTTGTAAGCCTTTAATGCAAAATCAAAATCATTTATTATCTATCATCAACAGGAAAACTCAAAGCTTTCAAGTTTGGGGGAAGACAGTTCTCAATGCTGTATCTTTCATTTCATGAGTCTTCAGTTATTGCTGATATGATTTAATATAGGCCTTATGTTAACATATGATTTTTGTGTTCCAACTACTTAGACAACAACACGCATTTCTTCTGAATTTGTACAGCCTGTTACAAAAATAAATACTTCCTCGCTCAACACGTATTCTGCAAAAGTTAAAAGCAAAACATGTAAATATTCTAGGTGGGACTGAACAAAAGTATTCTTTTTTTTTAAAGATTTTATTTTTAAGCAATCTCTACACCCAACATGGGGCTCAAACTTACAACCCTGAGATTAAAAGTCACATGCTCTACCAACTGAGCCAGCCAGGTATCCCTGAACAAAATATTCTAAGTATTAAATATTTTATCACAAAAGGCCTATTTTAGAGTAACAAAATTTAATCTGCTGTTTTAGTTCTACCTGTTTGTTCTTCAGTGGTTACTGCCCTTCTCCCTCTACTCCTCTGCAGTCATTATCTAGGCCTTCTTTGTGTCAGGCCAATATTACTTCTTGGGCTGTTGCCTGTTCTCTTAAAATTAGAATTTCCTGTTGGGAGAGGGTGGTAGGGTTACATTACATGTTTAAATAAAAATATAAATGAAAAAAATTAGAATTTCCTTTTTCCAACTCATCCTACATATGAAAGCAGATTATTCCTCATAAATGCCAATTTAACTATATATTGTGCTCCATTCAAAAATGTCATTGCCTCCATATTTCCCAAGTAGCATAGAAAGAGCATTAGATTAGAAGTCAACAGAATGAGAATCTGGTCATAACAGCATTAACTGCCTGATTAACCTGGGGATTGTCACCTCTCAACTACTTCATCTGTAAACAGTTGACTGGGTCTCTAAAATCTCTTCTGGCTCTAAACTACTGCTTGGCTTTGGATATTCCTTGAAATCTATCTCTATCCTAATTTTAATTTTTTTCTTAAACAATCTAACATAAAAATCACTGCTTTCATCCATCTGCTATCCTCCCTATCCCCAGAAGCAAAGCCAACATCATTTCACTCATACTGGCCTTCTGTCTGGACAGGCCCCCTACTCCATTTATCCTACCTATATCCTATATATTTTTTAAGACCCAACTCAAATTCCCCAGGCACACTAGCTTATCAATCTTTGCCTCCAATCCTTCATTCAACAAAAACTTGCCACATACCTACTGTGTGCAAGGCACTGGGAACACCATGCTGAATAAAAGAGAGGAGTTTCTGGCCCCTGTGGAATGGACATTCCACTGTAGTCAATAGTTAATGAACAAATGAATAAATGAGATAATTCCAGATTATGACAAATGCCTAAGAAAGAAATAAACTAAGTGGTCAGATAGAGAAGAGACGGGATGGTCTGGGAAGACATATTTTAGCTGTGTAGTGTTGTTACATGCTCCCTGAACTTATGTTGACTTACTGATTAAACCAAAGCCCAGCTCTGCTTTACAACAACAAATCCTCTTTAAATAAGAGCCTTAAAACTTGTGCTAGCTAAGCCATAACTTCTTATTAATTCCAAAATTATTTTTATCCATAGAAAGGATCATCTCTGAACCAACAAATATTGCATTCAGTATTTTTTAAGTTCTAAAAATTAAGAATCCCTGGAGGTATTTCTCAAATCACTAAAGATACTAGGGTACCCACATTATTTTTTTGCTAATGTCATTTCCATACTCCAGGCTACTGTCCGTCTGATTATTTCTTAATGGTTTATTTCCTCAGGTAGCATCCTGCTTCTCTCCCTAGTGCCCTATCATGTTGCTGACATTATCACCACCCACTCCATCCCCTGGGCTAAAAACCTGCCACTATATACCTTTTTATGAAGGTTAGAAATCTCACCCACTCACATTACTGAGTCACTAAACCTCAGAGATTTCCCCTCAAGTTCTACTCCTTAAATTTCCACAAAGAACCCAATAACAATAGCATTTAAGTAATTCCAGGATAATACCATTCTTCTTAAAAAACAAACAATTGCCTGAAGACAGTCTGCCTTTGGGCAGGCTCTCACCACCTCACAGCTGGATTCCTGACTACACTTTGCTGAAAGTTCTCCCACCTTCAGACTGGCCTCACTCCAGTTCATTCAACTTAAGGATAGGGGTGGAAAGAACATGGAGATGAAAGATGGATCAGACTCCAGTTGTCATCTTGATTCACCATTTTAATTAGTTGTTCAGCCTCTGGGATGAGACTGAAGCTCTATCAGACTGTTTACTTGTAAGTTATATCAATGTTAGAAACCGTGCTAAGAAATCTAAGAAGCATTGTATGCATTGTACTTTACATTGGGCTGGCACATGGAGGCATCCAAATTTAACTCCCCTTCCCTTCTTCAAATTAAATCTGATCTCCAGGGGCACCTGGGTGGCTCAATGGGTTAAAGCCTCTGCCATCGGCTCAGGTCATGATCCCAGTATCCTGGGATCAAGCCCTCTATCGGGCTCTCTGTTCAGCAGGGAGCCTGTTTCCTCCTCTCTCTGCCTGCTTCTCTGCCTACTTGTGATCTCTCTCTGTCAAATAAATAAAATCTTTTTAAAAATCAGTCAATCAATCAATCAATCAATCTGATCTCCACCTTCATTTCTCCGTCTAGGAAAGCCTGTTCAGCAACCCTGTATCATTTATACAATCAGCTTCAGATCTATTAGCAGACTCTTTTCATTGTGGTTCAATTGCTTTTCCAGCTTTCTTTGATAGTTTCTTAAATTATTCCCTTTAGTCTCTACTAAGGCACCCTGGCCTTCCGTCAAAGCAGACATCTCAATACTCCTTGACAGCATGAGCTTCTCAGGTGGCTCCACACCCCAGGCCTTGGCACAGATTATTTTCTTGTCTGAAATGTCCTTCTTTCCTCTGAGATTTCCTTATTCCCTCTTCAAATTCTTGTCAAAACTTTGATCTCTTTAAAACTTCACAGACAATCCTGAGGCAGAGCAAATACTTCTGATCTCCCAAGTTATTTCTTCACATCTCCATAATAGCTTCGTTGTTGTTGTTCCATAAATTAACCCATTTGTTATAGGCTAGTAATGTTTCAAATGTTCGAGCTTTCACTGGTCTTTTGATTTTTTCAGTCTTCTCGTAGTAGACTTTACTATGAGGGCAGAGGTGGTGGTGTAGATCCAGGGACCATCAGCTACTGTTTTATGGAGGAACCACACTGCTGGATGCCCATGGATTTTCTTTCCATCTTGATTTTGCCACAGAAGGAGCAAGTGTACTTGGCATGATGGCTTATTTCAATTTTCTCCACCATTTTCCTGAGGGAAGCACCATAAGGCGTCCCATATTTACCAATGATTCTGACCTTTTGGGTCCATCTTAGCCATATCCTCACAAACTAGGTCCAAGCTCAGAGAATATAGCCTTCTCACTGAGAAATCTATCCCCAAATATTAATCTTATTTCTCTTGCCAATCAGAAGCATTCTCATTGTTTGAGCAGATGTTCAAAACCTGTTTTCAAACCTCTTGGGGGTCTGTATCCTTGGATAGGAAAGAATTACATCTTTATTTTCACTAACTTCCAAATAAATTTAGCATTTCCTTCCATTGTGAATCTAAGCAACACACAACAATAGCAGTAGCAAGACAGGTGACTGTCACAAAGTACAGATATTTTTATGTCACTGAAGATATTTTGAAACATTGTTTGCATTCATCATCACTTACAAGTTTCTATAGTAATTAGACTTACTGCTAGAAACTTTAAAAAAGTTAAAGTGTAAATAAAGAAGCACATATATTATTCTATTACAGTTTTTTAAGTAAATGTTTTGAGAAATTCTTGACTCACATACAATTGCAAGAAACAATACAGAGAGATCCTGTGTATTCTCTGCCCAGTTTCCCCAATGGTGACATCCTGCAAAACTACAGTAAAATATCACAACTGGGATACTGACATTGATACAGTCAAGATACAGAACATTTCTACCTTCACAAGGATCCCTTGTGCTGCCCTTTTATAGTCATGCAAACTTTCCTGCCACCCTACTCCATCCTTAAACCCTAGCAATCACTAATCTCTCTGTTTCTATAATTTTGTTATTTCTAGAATGTCATATAAATGGAATCCTACAGTGTGTGACCTTTGGGGACTGGATTTTCTACTCAACATAATACTATGGAGATTCTTCAAGATACTGCTTGTATCAGTGGCTTTTCCTTTTATTACTGAGTAGTATTCCATAGTGTGAGTCTAACACCATCTCTTTTGCTACTTAATGTTTTGAATTGGTTATCAGTATGCCTGTCTTTCCCTTCCTTTCAAGAGATAAGAACTGTGAGTAGTTCTAATGCTGACAAATGGTCTTAGTTTTTATTCATCAGAAAATGTCTTGATTTCTCCTTCATTCCTAAAGGAGATTTGCCCTAGATATAGAATTTGGGGTTGACCATTCTTTTCTTCCAGCACTTAATGACATGCCACTTTCTTTGGCTTCCATGATTTCTGATAAATCTCATGTCATTCAAATTGCTTTCTCCCTATGAGTAAGGTCATTCTCTCTCACTCCTTACAAGATTTTGCTTTTGTTTTTAGTTTTGGAAGTTTGTGTATGATACATTTTGATGTGGATTTCTATAGGTTTTTCCTTTTTGTGATGCACTCGCCTTCTTGATCATATAGGTTTAGTGTTCTCGTTGAAATTGGGAAGTTCTCAGCCTTCCTTTTTTGTTGTTGTTGTTGTTGTAATCCCGCAAGTACATGAGGCACTGTTCATTTTTTTCCCTCCATTTTCTCTACTCTTTTAAACTGGAGAAATTCTATTTTATCTTTAAGGTACTGATTGTTGCCTCTGTCTCATCCATTCTAATTTTGGGCCCATTCATTGAATGTTTTTATTTAGGTTCTTGTATTTTCCATTTTTAATTTTTCCATTAGGTTCTTCTTGATGTCTTCTATTTCTCTGCTGAAACTTTCTACTTTTCTAATGTTTTAAGTATGTTCATAATTGCTTACTGAAATATTTTTATAAAGGTTGCTTTAATATCTTTGCCAGATAATTTTGACATTTCTGTCATCTCTTTGTTGGCATCTACTGATTGTCTTTTTTTTTCATTCGAGCTGAGATTAGCCTATTTCTTGATGTGACAATTGAATTTGTATAATAATCTGGACATTCTGAATATTATGTTATGAGACTCTGGGTTCTATTGAAACTTTCTGTTTTAGCTGGTTTCATCTGACACTGTTCCAGCAGGAGAAGGGAGATGCTGCCTTATTTCAGGTGGACTAGAAGTCCAAATTTCCCACTTGGCCTCTGTTGCTACTTGAAGGGAAGAGAAGCTTATCATTACACTGGGCAAAGGTAGGAGTCACAATTCTCCACTAGAACTCCACTACACTCCCCATTCAGCCTTTGCCGGCATGGGTGTGGGTGGGGCCACAGATTTTTTTTTTCCTATGGTGTTTGGCTGGAGTGTGGAATGCTTACTGTTTAAAGTTTTCTGTCTTGCTAGACTTTCCCTTTCCTTGCCCTTTGGCTATAAAGAAAGCTTCTGTTGGGACTTTTTTGTCTGTATGTCTTGACATTTCTGAGTTGCCAGCTTTTTAGCTTTAGGTCTAGAATATATAAGGCAAAAAGACAAACTAGGGAAATCACAATCATATCATTCCTTGGTCTCTAAAGTCTCTGGCTGGTCTTTCTATTTCTTTCCACCTTTCAGAGTCTTTTTTTGTTTGTTTCATATGTAATGTCCAGGGCTTTTAGTTATTTTTTGTGGGAGGAATAAGAAAAAGAAAATGTATTCCACTTTCCCAAAAGTGTAAGTCTCCTCTCTCCCTGGTTTTTTCTTTTTTTTAATATTTTGATTATAATATTTCAACATAATTGTGGTTTTTTGCAGTCCTATATGTTTTATTTATGCATTTATTTATCTGAGAAACATCAGACAGCCAAAGAGATTCTACAGAACCACCACTTTAAAGAAAAATTCAAAATGGAGACCTAAAGGAAATAGCACAGAATTATATTCCAAGATGACACAATTGGCCCACCTGCCTTCTTTAGAGTACGCATTGGCTTTCTAACTCCCATGCATCCTCTCCAGCCCCACCCAGGGTTAGAACAATTATATGGAAAGTTCTAGGGAGCCATCCATTACCAGGCAAGGCTATTGCTTACAAAGTGACCCAAATCTTCAGACCTTCCTCAAAACTCCAGAGAACAACACCTCTCACCCTAACTGAGAAGTAATTAGTATTCTTCCCATCACTTTGGGTGTGGCTTTTCCACTCCCCAGGGTAGCCCCTTCTTAATTGTACTACATTGGAAATTACCTTTTCAATGGCCCAGAATACTCATACCCTGTATATGTATGCCTCATACCCTGAAAGGAATGAAAGTCTTTCATCACCCTGATGGCAGATGAAGTAGAAGTGAAAGACCACACACCAAGACTAAAGAAGGACTGTTCAACCACTATCACGCTACCTTTAAATGTATATCCACCCTTTCATTAGACTATGAATTCCTCAGAGGAAATAAACATTCCCCTTTATTCTCAGAGTTTAACACAGGTTGAGACACATGAAAGATGCCTCGTAAATGTTGTTAAATGAATAAGTAAGCAAATCTATCCCAGAGAGAAATGGTATATATTGGACTTTACCAAGAGACCACACACTTGTTTATTTCTAATTTAGCTTAAAAAACATTCTTAGGTCATTCAAGACAAATATTAGTCATTCCTTGGACTTCCATTCCTAATTTCTTCTTTTTTTTTTAAGATTTTATTTATTTATTTATTTATAGAAAGAGCATGTGAGTGGGGGGAGGGGCAGAGGAAGAGGGAGAGAGAATATCAAGCAGATTCCCCAGCCAGCATGGAGCCCAATGCAGGGCTCAATTTCATGATCCTGATATGACCTGGGCCAAAATCAAGAATCAGACACTTAACTGACTGAACTAACCAGGTACCTCTCATTCCGAATTTCTTCTTATCCACCCATTATTACTCACCCAAACTTGGAAAATAAAATGTATGCATAATTTCTCCATTTCAAAGAGCATCTTGCACGGATGTCATGCATATTGCTACCTCACAAATATGCTAAAGATGGCACAAGGTTTCCAGGTCTAGTCACAACAATACCATTCCCCTCCTCTATTTCTTTACCTGGATCCCAGTGGTCAAGGTGAACACATCCTAGGACAAGAGTCTAGGAGTATCACCCTAAACAAAATTTAGGTAAGTCCCAGTGATCTGCCAATGACTGATGGCAATATCTTTTGTTAGCTAGAGTCTGGAACACAAAAAGATAATGATCTTGAAAGCAGTTTCATAAATCTTTAACCCATGTAGCCCTCCTCAACAGCAAACTCTGACTGAAAGCAAAGCACAATGTAAAGAAACCATTTGCACATCTCAGTGTTACCTAGCTACCCAACCAAGCCCAAGAAATGCAACGAACATTACCCAGGAGTTGAAAGGAAGTGACTAAGTAAGAGTTGAGAAATGGTTCACGGCATCAGGAATGACAACGTGTAAAGAAGGGTGACATTCCACGCCTCCTCATTGGGCCGGGCATCCAAGACAGCCTATGAGCTGTCATGAAAGATAAACAAAGGTTTGTCTTACTAAGGCCAGTAACAAAGGAAGCTTGGCAGTGAATCTGACAGCTAATACTGTGAGTGAGGTTACTGACGACAACAATTAATGAATAATCTGCCTGGAACTCTTCATCAGTGAGATAGGAATTATTGAGGAATTCATAGACTCAGGTCTCAGAGGGAACACCTTCTGCATAGCCCAGATAGATAAGGAAATTAAAAGAGTGTATTTTTAAGGCAGATAATTTCATTCCTATGATAAAACAGAAAAGATGTGCGATTTGAATTAAAAACAAAACAAACATCTGAAGTAAATAAAAAGTTTTGATGAGATGAAAAACAGATTTTAGGTATATTGTAAATATCATGCATACAAAACACAGATTTTTATAAGGATGTTTTAAAATTGTCTTGCTTTATTATAAAATTAGCATTATAGATAATATAAGTGCCAAATTGCATAAAATCATGACAGATGTAGTGTCAAATAAGTTTCCTAAAATGGTTAAACTTCCAAAGGGACTAGTTTCATTTCCAAGTAGGTTGAGCATGTGTACATGGGTACAGCTCTGTTCATCCCAAATCAGACTAGAAATTGGGGGGAGGAAGAGTGATTAGTCAAATCTTTTCTACAACCATTATCTAGAAAAAAGACAAAAACTTTTGTTGACCATTCAACTGGTGTCTAATTAGAACAGGAAATATGAACAGTAAAGTCACATAAATCCAGAAGGGTTAGAATCTGTTTTCCCCTTTAAAACTTTTAAGAATTCTGTGTCATGTAGTAATTGAACTTTTAACAGTATTGTAAGGTATCTAAAGGATATAGTTCCCTTTATCTCTTACTAGATTTTTATACTTTCCTATTGTTGTGCTCAATTTGTAGTATATAATCTCATTTACTTAAAACAAAAAAGCTTACTGACATCTATTAAGAGTCAACCTACTAGAAGAGAAACAATAAAAAATGGTATCTATATTCTTAGTAGATGTAGTATATAATACAATATGCAGTATTAGAATTCTACTGTTAATAATTATGCAGCCAATACTGAATAATTATAAACAACAAATATTGGTAATTATACCAATGGTAAATAGTAATTCAGTGTTTCTAACTTAAAAATTGCTCATGAACACAAATGATTTACTCAAATGATATCATTATAGATTCTAATAGGACCCAGAAGCTTATCGGTTCTTAATGATTTAGCCCCTCATCTTTAGTGTCAACTTGATTGTTTATGCTTTTTTTTTTTTAAAGATTTATTTATTTGAGAGCGAGCTGGGGGTGGGGCAGAGGGAGAGGGAGAGAGAACTCAAGCAGACTCTAGACTGAGCATGGAGCCCAACAGGGGGCTCAATCTCATGACCCTGAGATCAGAGCTGAGCAAAACCAAAAGTCAATCGCTTAACCAACTGTGCTACCCAGGCGCCCCGAATGTTTGTACTCTTAATGATACCTTAGAACTATATAATGCCTAACAGCATGCAAGGCGTTTTCACAATCATATGTAACTTATACTAGGATAGCAGTACATAGAACAGGTCTTTTAATAACTAATCCAATCTTCTTATTTCTTAAGAAACAAAGAACTAGAAAGGAAAATGACTCACTGATATCACTTTGCTCACTTGAGACAGAACCAAGACAAGACTTCAGACCCAGGCCATTTCCCACCACACGAGTTGCCTCAATTAGATTAGTCCGTTTGTTTTTTTTTTTGATTAGTCCATTTCTTTAAGACATCAAACTGAGGACCCATGAATTTAAGTGACATTTTTAAGGTTGTATGATAAATAAGTACCAAAATCAAAAGGAAAGCCCACTTGCCACTATTTTTCTTCCTTCTTCATCCATTATGGAAATTTGATTTATAATTATAGGTTATTTATATACAAGAAGAATGGATTTTCCCCCAAAATTTAATAATGAAACTACCTTCAGCCATTAGGAGAGTCATTTTAATGGAGGACAGAAGCATATGATTTTTTCACCAGACATTTGAAAACACATGTTTGGAACCAGGTAGATAAGTCAGGCCTGAAGACCAAGACTCTGGAGTCCTCACTGTGTACATGCAAGTTAGTGCTGGAGAATAAGTTAGCTTCCCCAGGAAGAGCCTGTCATGTGGAGAGATAACAGAAGAGACCAAGCATCTGTTAGAGTATATCAAGATTTGAGAGACATGTTGAGGTTCAGCAAAAGACACTGAGGAGTAATTAAGAGAGATACCAGTGGAGTCAAGAGAAAATGCTATTCTAGAAGCTAAGGGAGAAGAAAGTTTTAGAAAAGTAAGTTCAGGCCACACAATTCAAAATGCTAGAAAAATATCAAATAAGAGTTAGGAGGCCATAGGACCTAGCATATCCAAAAAGATGTTGCTAAAGATTAACTTTAGCTTTATTGTTAAAGAAATATAGGGAATTTTTTAAAACCATTTTTGCCCAAGAGAGTAGCAAGATGAGAATTGTCCCCCCAAAAGTCTGATCTAGCTACTTCATATAGTGTAAATTGAGATGAGAAGAAATTACAGGAAAGACAACCATAATTGTACAGATAAGAAGAAATAGAAACTGAAACTAAAGTGATATCAGTAGGGACAGAAATGTGACAGAAGATGCAACCAATATTTTGGAAGGAGTAAAAGCAAATATATATATTTTATATATAACATATGTATTAAATACATGTATATTATATACATATATACACATGTTTTACATGTCATATACATTTATATATGTATAATACATATATGTGTGTTATATATATTACAATTCTAGCTTTTAAGGAATCTTGGTTGAGGGGAAGATGAATTCTTACATATTTAAAATATGAGTTGATGATACAAGGCCTTTTGGTACAATAAGTGCTGATACCATGAAAACTTTGTTAAAGAAGTATGGCTAGAGGCAAGTCACTTGAGATATTTTTAATTTTATATAGAAGCCAGGCAGCAATTTTTTTTAGTGCTGAAGAGAAAGTGTTGGTTTAAAAATTGCGTATTAACTTCAAATAGGGAGATCAGTAATTAAGCTGAGGTGGCATTAGTCATTTAAGTAGGCATCTAGTCAAACCAGTATTGAGACTTCTTTTCATTTCTAAACAGAAAAAAAATTATGTGGCTTTACAGATGCAGTTATCAAAATACTGTGGCAAAGACCAGTTTTAAATGAACTTCGGCTAGCATTCTCAGAAGCAATGTCTCACAAAGTCCCGTAGGGTGCCTGTGAAGACATTGTGAAGACAGTAAGAGGAAAAATGCATGACACCAAGACCTATGATTGACAGGCAATCCACTGCCAGATTCTAAGTGGAAATTCAGCT
The DNA here is from genome assembly GCA_003697995.1 of Taxidea taxus jeffersonii. Lineage (NCBI taxonomy): Eukaryota > Metazoa > Chordata > Mammalia > Carnivora > Mustelidae > Taxidea > Taxidea taxus. The sequence continues at coordinate 29,483 of RCUC01118740.1, forward strand.
GCCCAGGCATGCCATGAAGCTAATTTAGGAATCACAGTCTTGATGACACACGGTTTATAACCTGAGAAAGAACGAAACTGTCTGTCTAAGAGGAATGAGATTTTAATTCTCTCCCCATTACCTGCCTTTGGACACAAAACCAGATGGTCCTTTGTTGGGGCTACCAGAGGCTATTCTCCCAGTACTCCCACACAGGTGGAGACGCAACCTCCTCTACCCCACACCCTCCCCCTTTTGCCAAAAAAGGAAGGCAAGAAAGAATTTGGGGGGGTTGGTGAGGAGCACTGCATCTTGGGAGGAGAGACCAAGTGAAGCTCGGCGGGGGAGGCAGACGGAGAGCTAGGAGCAGTGTGTGGGGAAAGCGACAGCATCCCATGCGTTTCACTGTTTCAGAGAGAGGCACACCAGTTGATAGGGATCAACAGTCCCCCTCCACACCGCAAAGTCAGGTTTGGCGAATACCTTCGAGATGCTGGCAACTGGGCCATTCGGTGAACTCTATCAGCATACCCTCAATGTGAGAGGAAGGAGATTAGACAGGGCTGGGACAAGCCACACACCATTAGCAAACTCCAAGACTGAAGCAGCTGATTCTCTCGGCCACTCTCCTGAGGCTGCGGTTTCACCTTCTTGGTCTCTGTTTCTCACTTGACAGCTCTTCTTCCAAATCTCTTTGTCTGATAGGGATGTATCTGAGAAAGAGTTCAGAGGAGAAAGACCTAGGATTTCAGGTGGATGGGAGTGGACCGTTTATTGTGGCACGCAGCTTGAGGGCGGTGTTCACCAAGGTGCAGTATTTAGGATGGTTCCGGTGACGGAGCTGCTCTGCTGTGGACCTGTCATGGCAGGGGCAGCACTACAGTTCTGGACTCCAGTCAAAAAATGTCTTCTAGGGGTGCCTGGGTGGCTCAGTGGGTTAAAGCCTCTGCCTTCAGCTCAGGGCATGGTCCCAGGGTCCTAGGATGGAGCCCTGCATCGGGCTCTCTGCTCAGCAGGGAGCCTGCTTCCCTTCCTCTCTCTCTGCTTGCCTCTCTGCCTACTTGTGATCTCTCTCTGTCAAATAAATAAATAAATAAAATCTTTTAAAAAAAATGTCTTCTTCGTGGTTTTGAGCAAAGACCTCTCCTTTGCTCAGACTACCACTCCCCTGGACCATTTAATCTCTGTTGCGACATCTGATGGAGAGGGATGTCCTGGACAGAGGCACCTGGTCCAGGAGGAGGGGGATTTAGTTGGAGCTGAAGTCCTAAGGCAGGAGCAGCATTGACCTTCAGGGAGGAAGGGATGCCATGCAGATTTCTAATTATTTGGCCCAGAGGGAGTTTCTTTTCTGAAGCTCACGATATGTTTGCCAGCAGCCAACCTTGCACCTCCTCCACTCCCATGGCCTCGGTTATCATTTATATGTTGACATTTCCCTTCAGACTACATCTAGAACCAGTTGCTATTGATGACAGGCGACTGTTAGCAGGAAGTTTATAAGAAAGTTCTATCTTGATTTTAAAGGAAAAACAAGGAAATGCCTTTTCTCTTTATGCCGCCTGTGAATAAGAAAGTAGATAATCCTGATTGCTATGAGCAGCCTTCTTGTTACCACAGAAAGCACCAAATTCTGAATGAAGCTGATGTTGTGGGGCACAGAGCAGGGAGGGGAGGGAGCCCGTGTTCTTGTTACCTTCACTTATCTGCTTCATCAACTAACCCTGAAGACTGCTCTATGTCTGATTCTCCTTTTATGTAAGCTAACAAATTTATTAATTGTTCAAATCAGTTTGAATTAAATACTCAGTAAGAAAGACCAATACATCCTAACCAAACATCTTGTAGTCTCTACTAGGTATCTGCTGTAACGAGACCTTTGCAATGACCTATCTGCCTCTGCTGAAGAACCACTGAAGGGTCAGGCCTCTCATGTGGTCTTATTAGGAAGATACCCTAACTAAAGACATAAGATCAGTGGGGGTTCTTTTGTCCCATTTATCTAATATTTGATGAATACATTCTCATGTCTAAAAGGAGGTATTAGAATCCCAGCTTACGATCTATTGGCTGGGTGACCATGAGAAAGTTACTAAGGTTCTCTGGACCTTGATTTCTTCACTTACAAATGGAGATGATCATAGTACCTATCTCAGAGAGTTATTGTCAGGATAAAATGAAATTATATATGTAAATTAGTTGGGATTTATTTCAGCTATGAATAGCATTTCAAAAATAACTGTGGTTTAAACAAGGTAAGTTTCCTTCACTCTCACATGCAAGTGTCCAAAGAGATTCATTCCAGAACACAGGTGGCCCTTTGTAATATCAGAAAGTCAGGCTACTTCTACCTAATCTTCCCTCATGATACGTGATGGTTCCTGGAGCTCCAGTCATTCAGGCCCAATCCCAGGCAGGAGGACAGAAGCAAAAAAGAAGAGCGTGCTTCTAGTCTTTAGGGACATTTTCTGGAAGTTGCATACACCACTTCTGCAGGTGTGTCCAGCTAAAAGTCAGAGGGTTTGTTATAGATGAAGGGGGGAAAGCATCCAACCTCTACCACAACCTGTGAAGTACGAGCACCAGCATCAGTGCATGGCAGTTATTCTTATTAAAAAAATCTGTACTGGGACGCCTGGGTGGCTCAGTTGGTTAAGCGGCTGCCTTCGGCTCAGGTCATGATCCCAACGTCCTGGGATCGAGTCCCACATCGGGCTCCTTGCTCAGCAGGGAGCCTGCTTCTCCCTCTGCCTCTGCCTACCACTCTGTCTGCCTATGCTCGCTCTCTCTCTCTCTAACAAATAAATAAATAAATCTTTAAAAATAAATAAATAAATAAATAAATAAATAAATAAAATAAAAAAATCTGTACTTCTTGAAATCTTGCCATATGCAACATGGATGAAGCTAAAGGACGCTATGCTAAGTGAAATAAACCAAGAGATTACATAATTTACTGGTAAGAATCCTCAGAGGTAACTGGAGTCTTCCTATCACTGGATAGAAAGACTAGCTCAACCACAGAATATCCAATCCTTTTCTAGAGGGGCAGTTTGGTTTAAAGTTATCAAAAATGGGGGTGCTTGGGTGGCTCAGTTGGTTGAGCACCCGACTCGGCTTCAGCTCAGGTCATGATCTCAGGGTTGTGAGATCAAGCCCTGCATGGTTCTGTGCTCAGTGAGAAGTCTATTGGAGAGTCTCTGCCTCCTCTTCTCCCTCCCTCCCACTCCTCTCTCTCTCTCTAACAAATAAATAAAATCTTAAAAAAAAAATAAAGCTATCAAAAACATTTACCACCCCTTTCTATGACGAATGGCTAAGTTAAAAACATAATTTAACATTTTGTGGAGCAGGTAATTCTGCTTCAGGAGGTACAATTTTATCTAGAACATGCCTTGTCAGAAATCTTTTCAATTCTTAAGCCTAAAAACCTAAAACTATTACTTGAAAATATTCACACACACAAAAAAAAAAAACCCAAAAAAACGGTGTCCTGGAAACTAAAGCTTCTGAGGTTACTCAATTTCTAAATACATAATACTTATTAAGTATTGTTTTAAGATATCCCTGATCAAAAGAGTACATCTCATTCTCTTGTCTCATCTCTAACATTCTGTTCCTCATTTGGTACTGTCGACTGTCCAAATGTAGTCTCATTGTAACATGTAAGTAACAGCAATACTATCAGGCCGACATTTCAAAAAGACAACAGAAGTGACTGAATTTACAAACCCACAGTCTATAAATCAGGAGGTTTTTCAGGTCAAAATGGTCGGGGGGGTGGGGGGATCAAGGACCTGGGAAAAAATATTCTGAATGCATTACTGTTGGTTATGAGGCTTTTGTTTAGCAGTAACAAATCTGACTCAAATGACTCAAACCAAAATAAATTTTTTTAAAAAGAGGAAAAAGTCATTCAGTGTTGACTTCAGTCGTGATTTGATCCGTGAAGCCACCATGTATCTGTTTCTCTGTGCCTTTGGGTCAATTTTGTCCTCTATCTGGCTTCCTCCACAACAGGAAGATCTACAGCACCTCTAGACTTCACATTCTCCTGCCACATTGTTTGGGAAGATGTTCCCAAAAAAGTGGGAACATCTCTAGTCAAATGACATTGGGGGCATTTCTCCCAGATTATCTCACTTAGCATCTCTTCAGGCCATCCACTTAAGTGGGAGGTCACAGGCCTACTCTGAAATGAATCATTGTAAGCAAGAGTACGAGCTTTGCAGAAGGTCCTTCCCTGGGCCTGAAGGTGAAGTCAATTCCACTCACTTCACCCACCGCAGTAGCTAAAAACGTTAAAAAAAAAAAGTTCTCCCAAGGTAGTACCTAGATGCTGATAGAAAAGAAGGCAGGAAGGCAGGGATCAATTAAGAATTCTGAGGAAGTGAATAAAGATGCCTACTACAATTATTTCTTATTTTTCTAATTGCAGAAACCCATTCTAACTAGCTTAGATGGAAAATGGAACTTTAGACAAAAAATGAAAATCCTTTATGCTTAAAGGCATGAATGCTATTAGACTTCTGGAAAGGTCTAGAACCAAGAGTACAAACCATTGGAATTTTCTCTTTAAGGTCTCTTCTCTGTGTCTAGACTGGTTTCCTTTGTTCTTAAATCCACATGAGAAGACTTCCAATATCTCTGGACTAGGCAGAAAGTCCAGTTAATAGAGAAAATGAGTCTCACCCTCTGGATCTCAGTTCTGGAATTCTAGGAAAGAAAGTCCAATACAATTTGGATCAAGTGACTCTCCCTAGTCATAAAGCAGAGTTACATTTTGTGACAGGACTCCCAAAGGTCCATTTTTGTGACTTCCCAAAGAAGGGAAAGCTGAGGAGATCATTCTGTAGGCTTCTGGTATATACTCACTACAGCACATTTGTATGATATTGGCCACATGAAACATTTAGAGTATAAATTTTGTTTTAAATATTTTTATTTATTTATTTGACAGAGAGAGAGGCTGAGAGGCAGGTTGGAGGGGCGGGGGGAAGCAGGCTCCCCACTGAGCAGAGAGCCCGATGCAGGGCTCAATCCCATGACCCTGAGATCATGACCCAAGCCGAAGGCAGAGGCTTAACCCACTGAGCCACCCAGGTGCTCCTAAATTTCATTCTAAAGTTGCAAATGTATATACAAAGAAGCAAACTATCAAACCTGGGATTTAAAAGGAGGGGCAAGAGAAAGCTCCTTTTCTTCCCCATTGCTTGGCTGAAATCCTTCCGAGCATCTCTGTTTCTGAAGCACTTTGTACCAGTGCCTATTAGCACACCTGACTGCATTTTCAAAATAACTCCATGTGTGTTCCTTGAGAAGCCAGCAGCATTCTCTTAGAATTGGAGAGGTGCTTTTTTTTTAAAGGTTTATTATTTATTTATTTGACACAGAGAGAGAGAGATCACAAGTAGGCAGAGAGGCAGAGAGTGAGGGGGAAGCAGGCTCCCTGCTGAGCAGAGACCCCAATGCGGGGCTCGATCCCAGGACCCTGAGATCATGACCCGAGCCAAAGGCAGAGGCTTTAACCCACTGAACCACCCAGGTGCCCCTGGAGAGGTGATTTTTTTTTTAACTTTATTTAAGCTTTATTTAAACATATAATGTAACCCCACCACCCTCTCCCAACCCCTCTTCCCCCCACCCCCCTCAGTTTGTTTTATGACATTAAGAGTCTCTTTTGGTTTGTCTCCCTCCCGATCCCACCTTCTTTCATTTTTACTTTTCCTACCACCTTAACTCCCACCCCCGTTGCATCCACAATAGCCAAGTTATGGAAAGAACCTAGATGTCCATCAACAGATGAATGGATAAAGATGTGGTATATATATACGATGGAATACTATGCAGCCATCAAAAGAAATGAAATCTTACCATTTGCGACGAAAGGTGCTTTTTTAAAAAAAGGTTTGTCTATCTTAGAAAGAGAGAGAGAGAGTGCATGAGCGGGAGAAGGGCAGAGGGAGAAGAGAATCCTCAAGCAGACTCCTCGCTGAGTGTGGAGGCCAATGTGGAGTTGATCCCAGGACACTGAGATCATGACCTGAGCCAAAATCAGGAGCCAGCTGCTTAACTGAGTGAGCCACCCAGGGGCACTGGAGATGTGCTTTTTAAATCACTGCACCCAACAAAGATGCTAGTACTTATCTCAGAGTTAAAGCTCATCAGTATTTATTTAATGGGTGGATTAATGATGAATAGTTTTGGGGTTCTCATTACTTCATTCACTAACCATCTGAATCAACACTTTGTTTAAAGAACTATTTGAGAAATTATAGGAAAAGTTGAACATTGAATATCTTGTTCCCCCGCTCCATGATTTGTCTTTAAATGAAAAGATGATCCAGATCCACCTAAATGAAAAAACAAAATGTTATCCCTTAATAAGTGTTTCTTTATTCACTCTCAAAGTCTTTAGCTATTGTTTAAGGTTTTCCTTTGCTATTAAACTCTATAAAAAGGAGCCCAATACCATGTACTTGGAATATAGTAGTACTTTAATAAATAGGTGTTAGTGAATGAATGTTGACTTTAAGGATACCTTGCAAAAATGCATCCCAATATTTTTCACACTGCGATCAGGATCCCTGGGTGTGTTCCATGAGATCCCTCCAGGTCTGGGATGACGAGGAATGCATTGTTCTGACAATCCCAGGCAAGAGCTGCAGGGACTGATATCTCAGCACAAATTTTTCTGACAGATAAGAGGAAGAATTAATAATGTATGGTCCAAATTTTTCATCCTGGGTGACTCAATTACCTTTAGACTATGAGACTTTCTTTTTAAAAATTATTGTTTAGGGAAATCATTTTTAGCACCACTGCATCTTTACATGAGGGATCATGATTCTAAACAGAATGATGGGGAAATTTTATTTGAACCAGTGCTTCCAAGTTACCTCAGCTTTCAAAGTATCGGTTACTAGAGATTTGGATTCCTAGAAAATGACATAATATGTGCATTTCTTCATTCCATCTCCTTTTCTCCTATTTTTAGGGGTTACCCCAGCTGCAAACTCTGGGAATGTTCAATTCCATTTCCTGCTGGGCAGAGAGACTATACAAAAATCATTTAATAACACTTTGAGACACCAGAACCATTATCCTTTTGCCCACAGTCACCCACACCAGAGTCTTGCAGTCTCTCCCTCCTCTCCCATCTCCTTCAGGAGTCACTAAGTCCCTCCATTTTACCATATAAACTGTCTCAAACTTGTCCTTTTGCCTCCATCAGTACCACCACCCTCCCTCATCTTATCTTGCTGCAGACCATTTCAAAATCCCCCTGCCCTCATCCCCACCTCCTTTAATCAATCCCCACTACCCTAGCCAAAATGGTCTCTTTAAATCTATAAATTCAACCATGTCACAATTCTACTCAAAACTCTTCAGTGGTTTCCTACTTCCCATAAGAGAAAAACTGAACATGGTATGAAATGCAGAGCCCCTGTTGGTACTATCCCCTAGACTTGAGGAGCATTAGACAACGTTTAGTTTCTCAAATATTCCATGTTCTCTCCTGCCTCTTTGTCTTTGCACATGCCGTTTTCTATTCCTAGAAAAAAAGCATCTTTTGCCATCAAGAGTAGATCCAAGAATCACTTTCTCAGTGGAACTTTCCCTAAGGCCTCAGAGAGGGCAAAGCAGAGGCTGTGGATGTCTAGTCCACATCCCTTAGCCCTAACCACTCAGGGCTCTCAGGCCTGCTTTCCAACTGCCTGTGTCTGCATTTCTCTACCAAAGGGCATGTTGTCTGTCTATGCAGCAAGCCTGCATGGACCAGGATGAATGTCCACAGAGGCAGCTTCAACCAAAGACGGGGTATAAATATTCCAACTCCCTGCCCCTTGAATGAAAAGTAACTCAGGGCCATGGTTGTTATACTAGCCCCCAGAGCTTTAAAGTCTAATCATCCTCAGGGGTAGCTGGCCTCATTGTCCATTTTCTCTTTCCTATCATCCTTGATCACTCCTCTATCAGCATTGTTTTTGTTTATCAAAAACACTACTTGCCATTTGAATTTTTGTCTTGGGTCTGCTTTGGGGGCACCTCAAATTAAGACATCCTTTCTGCTTATGTTCCCACTGCACTTAGTAAATAATTCCATTACAACAGTCATTTAAACTTGTAATGATCTGTCTTCTGATGCCACTAAATGTCTTGAGGTCAGGAATTGGGTCTAACTTGTCTTTGTCTTCCCACACCTAAAAAAAGAAAAATGCTCAACAAATATTAGTCACTCTTCACATGCTTATGGAATAAATGAGTAAGTTTTTTAAAGAATGAATAAAAAGAAGAGATGGAGGTGAGAGTAGAAAAATAAGGTTGGATCATGATAAACAGTCAAATATAAAAGTGATTGATGAGAAGGCAGTATTTTTATTTATTATTAAAAAGTATAACTCAGGGTGCCTGAGTGGCTCAGTTGGTTTAGTGACTGCCTTTGGCTCAGGTCATGATCCTGGAATCCAGGTATCGAGTCCTGCATGGGGCTGCCTGCTCAGCAGGGAATCTGCTTCTCCCTCTCCCCTCTCTTGCTCTCTTTCACTCTCTGTCTCTCTCTAACAAATAAATAAAATCTTTTTTTTTTTTAAAGAATAATTGAGGGGCACCTGGATGGCTCAGTCGTTAAGCGTCTGCCTTCCACTCAGGTCATGATCCCAGAGTCATGGGGTTGAGCCCCTCATAGGACTCCCTGCTCAGCAGGAAGCCTGCTTCTCCCTCTCCCACTCCCCCTACTTGTGTTCCCTCTCTCACTGCATCTCTCTCTGTCAAATAAATAAATAGAATCTTTTTTTTAAAAAGTATAATTCAGGGACGCCTGGGTGGCTCAGTTGGTTAAGCGGCTGCTTCGGCTCAGATCATGATCATGGCATCCTGGGATCGAGTCCCGCATCGGGCTCCTTGCTTGGCAGGGAGCCTGCTTCTCCCTCTGCCTCTGCCTGCCTCTTTTTCTGCCTGTGCTCACTCTCGCTCTCTCTCTCTCTCTCTGACAAATAAATAAATAAAATCTTTTTAAAAAAGTATAATTCAATACCACCTCACACCAGTCAGAATGGCTAAAATGAACAAGTCAGGAAATGACAGATGCTGGCGAGGATGTGGAGAAAGGGGAACCCTCCTACACTGTTGGTGGGAATGCAAGCTGGTGCAACCACTCTGGAAAACAGCATGGAGGTTCCTCAAAAAGTTGAAAATAGAGCTACCCTATGACCTGGCAATTGCACTCCTGGATATTTACCCTAAAGATACAAACGTAGTGATCCAAAGGGGCACGTGTACCCGAATGTTTATAGCAGCAATGTCCACAATAGCCAAGTTATGGAAAGAATCTAGATGTCCATCAACAGATGAATGGATAAAGAAGATGTGGTATATATATACAATGGAATACTATGCAGCCATCAAAAGAAATGAAATCTTACCATTTGCGACGACATGGATGGAACTAGAGCGTATTATGCTTAGCGAAATAAGTCAACTGAAGAAAGACAACTATCACATGATCTCCTTGATATGAGGAAGTGGAGATGCAACGGGGGTGGGAGTTAAGGTGGTAGGAAAAGTAAAAATGAAACAAGATGGGATTGGGAGGGAGACAAACCAAAAGAGACTCTTAATGTCATAAAACAAACTGAGGGGGGTGGGGGGAAGAGGGGTTGGGAGAGGGTGGTGGGGTTACATTATATGTTTAAATAAAGCTTAAATTAAAAAAAAAAGAAGAAGAAGAAAATATATATATAATTCATACAAGTAAAATCCTATCCGTGTTTCACATAATCCATAGCCACATTAAGCACGTAGCAATATTTATTTCATAATAATTAAGTGCTCCCCATTCATTTCTATAACAATTAAGACAACCTAATGTGGTATTTGAGAGTCCCGGCACAGAGTCTAACTGCGTGGGATTGAATCCTAGCTTCCTCTGCACCAGCTGTGTGATTTAAGACACATGTGTCTCTAACTTCAATGTGAGTGTGAATACCTAAGAATCTTACTGAATGCACATTCTAATTCTGTAGGTTTCTAAGGTGGGGCTTGAAGTTCTGCATTTCTAACAAGCTCCCAGAAGAGCCAGATGCAGTTGCTTGAGTAGCAAAGGTCTCAGACAAGGGACTTCTCTGTATTTCTTTTTTCCTCAACTTTAAAAAAAGGGATAATAGTAATAACCCTATTTCAATGGGTACTGAGAAGATAAATGAAATAATACATGAACTTTGAACTAGAAAATGTTAGCCAAGTTAGCTATTATTGTTATAAAATCTACAGTCAATACTGATGCTTTTATGTATATTAAATCCAGGGATAAAAATAACTGCTGATATATTTCATGGTTGTTAGATATTTTGCATATTGTTAGGATAACTGTTATTGCAATGAGAAGAAACACAAAAGCGCAAAAGCATTTCACATTCATGTGCATATATTCATTGAATGTGAACAACTGTTGGAAGAAATGGCAGCTCTCTTTTAGCTGCTATAACCCAGCAATAACTGGGTTCTGATTAAGACCATAGGTCTGGGTAGCATGCAGGCTTAGAATCAAGTCCTTTCTCTCTTTAAGCAAGTTATAAACCTCATTTTTCTCATTGTTAAATGGGAATACTTTCAGCACTCTGAGGAAGAAAAAAGAAATACCTATAAGGCCATTAGCCCAGCACCTGACATAGAGCAAGCACTAATAAATGTCAATTTTAGGCATTATTATCAACAAGTCAAAGAGCCCAAGTATACATTATATCTATTAAGCACAGATCTAAGATCTAGAAGCTAGTTGACAAAAGTTAAGGTGGTAAACACCCTAAAACCAAAACCGAACTGAATTCTGCATCTGGCTACCTAATGGCAAGAGATTAATAGAAGACCATAAGCAAAAATAATTTGGAAAATGTCTGTCTCAGCAGAACCAACCTAAGACCAGCAAGCTAGGTAGAGGAGAGTGCCCAGGAATTCCAAGCATGAACAAAGCATTGCTTCAATATCATCAGACTCTTCACATAATTTTGATCAGAGCAGAACATGTGATACTAAAGGTTATATTTCAGAAGTTAGAGAAATACTGAGGAGTTGATGCTGTAGACTTATTCTGACCACCAAGAACCATCTACCTATCATTGGTGAGGTAGGAATAATAAAAAATCTTAGGGGAGGAAAAAAAAAGATCACTTTAACATTCTTAATAGCAAAATTAGCCAATATGGGCACAGTGAGATATGTACTCCAAGTGACATGAAAGTATATTTCAAAATTCTAGAGCAATGATAAATATAATTTCATATAAAGGACACTAAAGTGACAAATGAATTTGAGTGAGACAAAGGGATTCATGGTAATTTACAATCAAACACTTACAAGAATCCTCAAGAAAAATGTGCAGAAGTCTGGATGCCATACAACACTGTAGGAAGAGCCCCAAGATTGAAAATTAGGCAGACCAGGATCTTCCTGCCACTTGAAAGATAGCATGAGCTGAGTAAATTCCTTGACCTCTCTGCCTTGATTGAGGCACCTCTAAAATTGGGAATAATGGCAATAAAGACCACTTCTCAGTATTGTAGGAATGCAAAGACCTGTGGTCCCTGCTCCTCATGTTGGGCAAAAAGATAGAAATAAGACTACCAACACTATAGGACAAGGTGGGACAATGAGATACTCTTTCTACAGGAATGTTGTGAAGGAAGAAATCAATTCTGATTATGGAAATCAGAGCCTTATGAAAGAGATATCAGGGGTGCCTGGGTGGCTCAGTCCATTAAATGTCAGACTCTTGATTTGGGTTCAGGTCATGATCCCGGGGTCATGAGCTTGAACCCCTCATCATCAGGCTCCACCCTCATCATCAGGCTCCACCCTGAGTGTGGAGCCTGCTTAATATTCTCTCTCTCTCTCCTCTCTCTCTCCCTGACCCCCCTCTCTCTAAAGAAGGAAGGAAGGAAGGAAAAGAGGAAGGAAGGAAGGAAGGGAAAGGAAAGGAAGTGGCAACTGAGTTTGGCCTTGAGTTAGAGGTAGGAAGTGAGGGGGGGAGAGAAAAAGAGATTGAGTAAGCTGAGGGTGGGGGAAAATATTCCAAGCAGTTTTAGCAAAGACAAAAGATGAATCTCTGAACATTTAGGGACTAGTAAGAAATAAAAGGTGTTTAGATGTTCAGAAAAGAAGTCAGTGGCCAGTAGCAGAAAACAAGATTGGAAGGCAAGTCAGGGTCAGATATTAAAGGACTTCCAACAGCAAAACAAAGTGGCTTGATAATTCTGTATTATCAAGACCTTACATTTTTATAGGCCTTCATTTCCACATCCATCATCTTTTTTTAAATTAAAGTCCCCCCCAAATCTTTAGGGTGCTTGGGTGGTTCCATCGTTTGAGCATCCAACTCTTGACTCAGCTCAGATCTTGATCTCAGGGATGTGAGTTCAAGCCCCACATTGGGCATGGCACCTACTTAAATAAATAAATAAATAAATAAAAATTTTATAAAGGAATAAAAATAAAGTCCCCCAAACCTTTAAAGAAGGTAGTTGGCCTAATTTGTCCCCACTTTAATACCGACAAAGAAACTAAGTCTGAGTGACTTGCTATGTTACCAACCAACAAATACCAGAGTCAGACTAGAAAGTAGACTTGTTGACTGGCCAATACTCCTTCCACAAGGCCATGCTCTTTCCAAAGGCACTTGGGAGACACAGGACTTTGAATGTCAGGTTGCAATGTCTATAAGATTGGTTTTTCAGGCAGAAGCTTTAAATAAACACAACAGGAGTTTGCACTCTGGTGGCAGTGCCTAAGGATGCACTGGAGAGAAGAGATGCTAAGGCTAGATCTAGAATATGAAAGAAAAAAATCAACAAGATGAAATCTAATAAAAAATGGTGGTAAAGCTATATATATTTAAGTTTCAGAATACACCCTTTATAAGTTCAGGTTGCATAAGAACTGAATTAATAGTTCATAAGAAATAAATCTATGACTGTTAATTAATTTTGATACTCATGTAAGCTTAGTGTTATGGAGCTGATAAAAGGAAATGTCCTGTTTGGTGGTGTTATCAGAAAATTAATGTTCAGAAGAAGAAATATATGAGATTGTGTGTTGCTTATACCACCCAGGAGTGTATCCCCTTGAGCTGCAAAGAGGATATTCTTGGTAAGCTGAACAGATATAAAACAACTAGAATGATGAAAGACCTGAAAAATACTTGTGAAGTTTTTTTTAGAAAAAAAATGGAAATTTAACAAGAGAAAGGAGAGTGGAGAGGGAGATAGATTTCCAAGGGCAACCTACAGGGCAGAATGAAGACCAGTTGTGGGATTGCACATAGTTTGCTCAAACATAAGACTTTTCCCCCCAAATTAAGAATCATCTGTAAAATACCAAGCTTGCTTCTCCAAATGTACAAGCAACAGCTGAGGGGTTATATGAAGCAGGTTGGGGCTAATTGCTTTTGTGGGAAAGAGGTTTGCCAGGAGGGTTCTGAGGTCTCTAAAAAAATTTTTTCAGTTTATAAGTTTATACACACACACACACACACACACACACACTATTCTTATTATAAACTTTTAGCAAATTCAGAATGAAGGGGGGATATGAATTATGGCATATGGCATTTAAGAAAAGAGAAACTTAAGTATGTCTCATTCCGCTCCTTATATTTTTTCCTTGTAACTCATCAGTGGAGAGTCATATGACACATTTCTATACTACAATACAGTGAATGATCGCTGTATGTACTGATAGTAATTGATAAGTCACCATCTTCATTATTTGTAAATTAATAAAGTAATTGACACTGGTGGGGATTTGCAGTTACTTTTTATTCCTTCTATGGGTCTTAGAAATACAGTTGTTGCTTTCTAAATAGTTTATCAGTGTTAAATTATTAAGTGTGCGGCAACAGATTATCACACACAACATTCAAAGCTTCTTGCTTCCCATAATTTAAATGTGCTCTAAATAGAAACAACCATGGAATTGGACTCTTTCCTTAGTTTTTTGAAAATAGGACATTTTCTTTAACCTCTGCTTGATACAATGCTGTCTTTTCAAAAATTTGTAGAATAGAAAATTTCAAAACAATCTAAATTGTAACTAAAATCATCTGATGTTTTTACAAAAAACTTTATACATGACTTTATTGATATACTTTTTTCTAACTTGTTTACTACATGCTTGACTAATTTCTATTTATGTGATTATCACATCTTGAACTGTGAAGAATGTGACTATATAACAAATTCCTATGTATTAGTCATCAATTTATGTACATGATAAAATCAATCCTATCATTTGCCACACTGTTAATTAGAGCCTTTTGCTAGCCAGTACTTCTGCATCTACAAAATAAAGTGATATCACTCTATACCATCTAGATTAGGCACTTAGGTATCCACTGGACGATGTTCAAATCAGACTTAAAGTAAATCTAATTATGTTCTTATTCTCTATAAATTGCTAATCCAAGTAGTATGGAAATCGTATTTTAACCACACGTCTCCTTTCTCAATCAAAAATCTAAAACCTATTTACTAAGCACAGAACTCATACAAATTGCTTGTCTATACGTAAGAGAAATAAAAATAAGTAAAATTTTAGAAAGCTTTCAATGAGATATGAGCTATTTAATGAAATAAGATATTCATGAAGATAAAATTAAAAGTTCTGTAAGATATTTTACAGTGACAGCTGAGTAATGACAACTAATGTCAAAATTATTTTGTCATCATCGTCTCATATTTTTTTCATATCTCTTTATATGAATGATTCTTTCTTTTGGTCAAATAACCTCAAGGAGACACCATTTGTTAATTGTTCTATATGTTCTATATGTTTCACCAGTTAATACCAGTAGAACATTTATAGGAAAGGCCTCTTGATTTATTACCAGTACCAATTTCCATAAGATTTCATTACTTATACTCTTTTTTTCTTAAGATTTTATTTATTTGACAGACAGAGATCACAAGTAGGCAGAGAGGCAGGCAGAGAGAGAGGAAGGGAAGCAGGCTCCCTGCTAAGCAGAGATCCCAATGTGGGGCTCGATCCCAGGACCGTGGGATCATGACCTGAGCCAAAGGCAGAGGTTTTAACCCACTGAGCCACCCAGGCACCCCTACTTATACTCTTAAACACCTTATCCATACAAAAGAATATAAATCCTGCAGCAACATGAAATGGGATACTCCAGATAGCTTTGAACAATTGTGGCCAGTTATTTATTTTTTTTTAATGTGCACATTCTGTCTTATTTATTTATATTTAGAGGAAATTTTCTTTTACTTCAACTCCTCAAAGATTAATTTTATTTATTTTGTTTTATTTGCTAATCACCCATATTTAGAAGGAGGGTCAGACTCAGCTATTCTAAAAACTGGCTGACATCTTTTAACACAATATCCAACTGAAACAAAGCAATCAGTAATTTTTCCCCCTGCATTAAAAAGCAGAGATTTCTTTT
Source organism: Taxidea taxus jeffersonii (assembly GCA_003697995.1). NCBI lineage: Eukaryota > Metazoa > Chordata > Mammalia > Carnivora > Mustelidae > Taxidea > Taxidea taxus. The sequence continues at coordinate 44,913 of RCUC01118740.1, forward strand.
ATTGTGATAAATACTGTTGCTAGAGAAGAAATTGATCAACTATTGTGCATTACTAGAACGACCAACTAGTTTCAACACCAATGAGAGTTGCTCTCATCCCTCAACTTTCCAACTATTTTCATTGATTATTAGAGTCACATGTTCGAACTTATTACTACCCATCTTTAGAGATTATAAGTCTTGGCTCGTGTTTTTTACAAAGCATGGTATTTAATCCTAATAACTATTAAGAAGCAAGGATGCAAACCAAGTTATTAGCCTTTTAAAAGCCTTAAGTTCACTTCTTGTAAAAGGTGGTGTTCTTACCAATAAATATGCATAAATCATTTTTAGGAAATGTTCTCTCTAGTCAGTAGCTTGAAATAAAAGTAGAATATATATCTGAAATTAGAGAAGGGTAAGGATAATAAAACTTTTCAACCAGTAGAGTGGATTAGCTGTCTTCTGAAGACAAGTGCAAAAAGAATCCACTCTACAGTGTGATTGTTTATTTATTTTTGTACTTCCCTGCTAGCCTAGCCCACCACCTCTTATAGAGTAGGCCACTGTGTGTGTGTGTGTGTGTGTGTGTGCATTTCAGTTGGCTTCTGTTGGAAATATAAGCAAAGTCTTGTAATAGTGACAAGACATGAGAAAACAATTTTATTTTACTTATTTATTTATTTGACAGAGACAGCATGAGCAGAGAGGAAGGGCAGGGAGAAAGGGGGAAGCAGACTCCCCGCTGAACAGGGAGCCTGACACGGTTCCTATCCCTGGACCCTGACATCACAACCTGAGCCTAAGTCAGATGCATAACCAACTGAGCCACCCCGATGCCCTGACGTGAGAAAACAATTTCTTACACATACATCGCTAAGCTAGATGATCCAGATAAAGGAAAGGCTGATCATATGGAGACCTCTTACGAATTAGAAACATTAGACCTACTTTAAATGTGTTTTTGTAGAAGTTAAGCACCTCCTACAGGTTGATTTTTGAAGGTAAGATGATAGTTAAAGTTGGCACTCACAAATATGTTCACATATTAACCTACCACATGACTATGTGAACACAAGTTGTACTAAACAAAACGTGTAATTATGATGCTTGTAATTATTATCTGAAGTAGCATCTAAGTTGCAGCCAAACCTTCTTACTAAATTTAGAAAGTGTGAGGGAATATAGTCACTAACTCCCAATGATAAGATTCTCCTGGAGGAAGAGAAGAAAAACTACTTTCAAGCTTTAAATTCTAAATGATTTAAGATGTGACTTTTAAATTCGTGTTTTTTACACGTTTAAATTTTAAATGATTACAGATCATTGAAATGGAAGGAACGTTTAAATTTTAAATGATTACAGATGATTCATCATAAAATGCTGGAACTGTTTTAAAAAGAGTTCCAATGGGAATTTAGGCTGAATCTAACATGCAAGGTACATGGAAAACATTGCAAACATGACAATTTGGTGCCAGATGTCTGGTTCATGAGGAGAAAGTAGAGAAAAAAGAAGAAATATTTGAGATTAAAGTGGGTTTTTATTGTTGTTGTTCATCATCAATTGTATGAATAAGTTTCATCTATAGGTTTGGCTTCAGACTAAAAGCTACTTGAGAGGTTTTGTGTTTTATAGTTATTCTATTCCTAGGGAGGATGCTGTGGTTCTTCAACAGATACCCTAATAATCACATCATAAGCACAGCTGAGCTTCAGATGGAAAATAGACTGTACTTACTCACCAACCAACTAGGAGATTAAACAAGCTACCCGGTGTCTCCAGGAGGACAAGGAGCCAAAAGGCACATTTATCACCTCTGAATCACAGCAAAGTCCTGCTTTGAAACAAGATTTTCTTCTTCATGACCATTTTAAATAGTCAATTAGTAGGTGAGTGGGAGGAGCTGGGAGTGCTGGGAGCTGCATAATGACTCACCCTATAGTGACTTGGGTCCATTGCAATGTGCAGAATGATTGAAAGTTGAGCACAAATTTCTCAGAAATAAAATTTGATTTTTGGCCCTAGATAGAGCTAACTGTATGCATAGAAGAAGGGAACAGTCACCCACTTACTCCCCTTGAGAAACACCAAAAAATTCCACTAACTTCTCTCTACAATACAGATCACACCTGCAAAGGAAGCTTTCATATTTTCACCAGCTTATTACTAATAAGCAGAAGTTTCAGTTAAATAGAGAAACATAGAAGTCTTTAGACTCCCAAAACATTTATTAATCCATTTATTGAATTGTCAAATATTTTTAATGCCTACCAATCTAGGTTCAGGGAGTAAAGAGGAGAATAAAGTCCCTGCTCTCATGGAACTTGTATACTATTGAGGCAAGAGACAACAATCAAATATATCAAATGTCAGTGGTTGATATGCATAAATGAAGAAAAACAAACAGAATAAGGGTGATCATGGTGGCTATGAGGGAGAACCCCATTCTATATTGCCTGGTTAAGGAGGGCCTCTCAGAAAAGGGGACCTTGGAGATCTGAAGGAGGTGAGGGAGTGAGTCATACAAACCCATCTGGGGAAAATGCTATCCAGACAAGGGGACAACAAAGGCCCAGCCTGCAAGGCAGGACAATGCTTGGCATGTTCTATATACAGTAGGTTGCTTGGTGTGGAGGCATTGGGCATAGAGAGTAGAGGGGGAAAGATGGATCACAAAGGCGTTGGGAGGTCTAGAGGGAGATCAGAAAGATGATATAGAACTTTTAAGGCCACAGTAAGTATTTTAGCATGTACTTGCAATGGAAAGCCATTCAATGGTTTGGGCAGAGGAATGCAATGCCTTTTTAAAAGTGTCGCTATGGCAGCTGTGTGGCGAAGAGATGGAGTGGGTGGAAGCAGGGTGACGGAAGAGACAGTCATAACCATAGTCAAAGCGAGGCATGATCCTGGCTTTGGAGTAAAGAGAGAGCACTTGAGGTGATAAGCAATTGTATTTAGGATATATTTTCCAAATAGTCACATAGATTTGTTTAGGGAGTATGGAAGAATCAAGGAGGAATGCAGTGGTTTTGGTCTGAGCCACTGAAATGAGCAGCCAGACCCACGGGAAAACTTGGGAGCAGATAGTGTTGGGATAGTGAGAGAAGGGTGGAATGAAGAGCAGTTTTGAACAACTTTTGATTCAGTTTGATTCGTGAACAGTTTGATCACATTTGAGATGCCTGCTAGACACCAGGATGGAAAAATCAAGGAGCCAGTTGCATGTATGGGGCTCCAGAGGGAGGTCAAAGATGAACATATAAACTTGGAAATCATCAGTTATCAGGTGATATGTAAAGCTACGGGATTGGGGGCGCCTGGGTGGCTCAGTGGGTTAAAGCCTCTGCCTTAGGCTCAGGTCATGATCTCGGGGTTCTGAAATCGAGTCCCGCATCAGGCTCTCTGCTCGGTGGGGAGCCTGCTCCTCCTCTCTCTGCCTGCCTCTCTGCCTGCTTGTGATCTCTCTCTCTCTCTCTGTCAAGTGAATAAATAAAATCTTAAAAAAAAAAAAGCTACGGGATTGGATAAGGTTAACATGGAAAATGTATACAGAAGTGAGGTTCTCATCCTGAGACAAGATCAAGAGTTTGGGACCGAAGGAGGAACCAACAAAGGAAAACTAAGAAACGCTGGGCTGGTCAAGCAGAAGGATAAACAAGATTGCATGGTATCCTGGGAGCCAAATAAAGTATTTCAGAAAAGGAGGGAGCAGTTGTCAATCCTGCTGACTGGTCAGGAAGTTGAGAACCAAGAATGTAAGGTTTGATTTGTCTGGTAAATTATTAATAAACTTGAAAAAGGAAGTTTCTGCAGAGAGGTGGAGAAAATATGATTAGAATTAAAATATGATTAGAAGGAGAATTGGAGGAGAAGAATCAGAGACAGATTGTGAACAACTCTTGTTAGAGCTTAATTGACAACAGCAGAGGAGAAATGAAATGATTTAATTGGAGGGTGATGTGGGGATTCAACAAAGGGTTTACTAAACTGAAAATTGTTCCAGCAACTTTTTTTTCTTGGTAGGGATCCAGTAGAGCGGGGGGGGGGGGGGGGGCGCGGGGAGGAGTGAGACAATTGTAGGAGCTGTGTCCTTTAGAGTATGGGAGGGGTGAGACCCACTGGGCAACTAAAGATGGTAATTGCTTTAGATAAGAGGCTTGGGTGTAGTTCTTAAATGTATTAATTGATCAAATTAGCAAGCTCTTTGAGTACTGATGATAAAGTTTTATTGAATATTTACAGTGTACCAGCACTGTTTTAATCACTTGACATATGCTGTGTCTCATCCTCAAAACAGCTCTATGAAATTGACCCCACAATTTATTCATTTATTTAATCATTGAATAAATATTTAATAAGAGCCTGCTTCCAAGCATTATACTAGTTGTTGGAGAATAAAAAGTGAACAATAAAATCATCAGGTAAGAGTTATGGCATATTCATGATATACCAACCTTTTTGCTAACAACTCCATATATAATCTCATTTACTTCTCTCACCAACACTCGGAGGTTGGTATTATTGTCCACATTGAATAGACTGAAGTTTAGACATTAAATAAGCTCTAAGAGAACACATCCACAATGCGTACTCAGACTGTGTGATGCTACCGGCATGTTCCCTGCCCCATACTATACTAGATGCTCCTTTACATTTGCATTACTAAACTAGACAAAAATTATGTGAAGAATGAAAAAATACAAAAAGAATTGCAATGTGCCCACTACAAGAAAATGGGTACCAGATCAGAGAATAGTAGAGTAATGGGGTTGGGAAAATCTATAAAAAGGAGTTGCCAGGAAAAGCTGCTCACCAAGGAAGTAACATTTCAGCTGAGACTGCAGGGATAAGAAATTCTGGATGACGGTGCAGAGAAATTGCTAGTTTGAGGGACGAGTCACAAGGGCAAAGGCCCTGAGGCAGGAAAGTTTTTACATGCTCAAGGAACCAAAATAAAATCAATGTGACTGGGGCAAAATGGAAGACTGTAAGAGTAACTTGAGATGAATGGAGAGACAAGGGCGGGCTCTGATTCTCTGATTACGCAGGGTCTTGAAGACCCAAAATAGGACTTTAAATTGCATTCTAAGTTTGAGAGGTCACTGAAACTTTTTAAGCAGGAGAGGACATACCAGATCTATATTTAAGTGTAACTCTTGTGCCGTGTAGCAGATGAATAAGAAATACTGGTGAGAAGGGAAGGGGTGCAGTTGTGGAAGCAGGGAGACCAGTTGGCAGACTGGGTAGTAGTAAGCCAGAATGAGAGAATGGTGAAGAATGGACATGGAGGAAAGTAGCAGGATCTGAGAAATTGCTTGGTGATGGCATTTATAGAATTCAGTGATGAAATGGGTGCGATGAGAAGGAGGAATGACTCCTGGGTCTTTGGCTTAAGCAGCTGGGTAGATGGTGAGACTTACTGGGTTTCCATTTGTTGAGATGGGAATACTTAAGGGCTAGAGCAGGGGACATGTTTGGGAAGAATCAAGAAATGTCTTTTGGGTAAATTCTGCTAGAAATATTAGACTACTGAATGTTGGGGTTGAGTGGAGAACTCTGGGCTATACACATAAAATAGGGAGACCACAGTGTGGAGATAATATTTAAAGTTATGGGTATGGATGAAATTACCTAGGAGGAGTATAGGGGAGTGAGAGAGGCAGAGAAGAGAAGGGATGAGAAAAAGATTAATTTAACAAGAGTCACAAAAGCCTATTAGTATGCTCACAGAAATGATCCTGTAGAGAGGAGTATTATAGATAATACTCAGAGGAGAACTGTGAGAATTCCTGGAGAAAGCAGGGGAAAATGGGGGCCATACTCCAAATGGCGATGATAGCCATTAACCCATAGAGGGATACTACCTCTTCATTATAAGGGGAAGTAGAAAACAAGTCCAAGTGTGGGCTGGTTTGTTAATTTGATAATGGGATTGAAGACATTTGGTGATTAAAAACAAAGCCAAAGCCTGAGCCCAGGCCTATCAACACCAAAACCACTGAGGAAAGAGCCTTTTAAAAACTGTTTCCAGGGGGCGCCTGGGTGGCTCAGTGGGTTAAGAAACTGCCTTCGGCTTAGGTCATGATCCTGGAGTCCTGGAATCAAGTCCTGCATCAGGCTTTCAGCTCAGTGGGGAGTCTGCTTCTCCCTCTGACCTTCTCCCCTCTCATGTTCTCTCTCTCTCGAATAAATAAATAAGATCTTAAAAAAAAGAAAGAAAGAAACGTCTTGGGGCAGGAGACGTCTTAAAAAAAAAAAAAAAGTTTTCAGGGGCACCTGGGTGGCTCAGTGGGTTAAAGCCTCTGCCTTCGGCTCAGGTCATGATCCCAGGGTCCTGGGATCGAGCCCCGCATCAGGCTCTCTGCTCAGCCTGCTTCCCTTCCTCTCTCTCTGCCTCCCTCTCTGCCTACTTGGGATCTCTGTCTGTCAAATAAATAAATAAAATCTTTAAAAAAAAAAAAAAACTGCTTTCAGTTGCTGAGCAAGGTTGCAGCCAAACCTGCCTTGCTAGGGACATCCTGCCTGTAGCTCCCTCCTAACAGGATCATGGCTCAGATATTTTAGCAGAGGACCCAAAGGAGAAAAATGACTTTCCTCATTCTGAGCAAAATGTCAAACAGGCAGATTCCTCTCCTGCTGAGAGTGGGAGTAGAATCTGTCCCATTGGGTTCTTTTTCTTACCTGTGTCATGTGAATCATTCAAAATCTAAGTATCTGACAATTCTGGGCTTTCAACTTCATACCAGCGGCCGTTGCTCATATCAAACTGAAGAACTGTTGGACAACAACCTTTCCAAAAGATCAGTCACAGAGCCGTCTTCCCTCCCTTGACCTTTCTGTCTTAGTTCTCTCCTCCTTTCTGTACTATTTTTCTTGCCTGGTCCTCACCGTTCTTGCCACGTCATCAAATCTTTTGTCTTCCCCCTGTTTTCATCCCTTCTCTTTGCTACCCGCCTTCTCTACCCTGTCCGGTCCAGAAGTACCCTCCTTACTGTAAGCCTCAGGCAGAGTCCTGGGTCCCACAAGACGGCAGATGCCACACTGTTTCCCAGAGCCGTTTCTGCTACAGTCACAGAAAACCTGCAAATTAAAATTCTAATGGCTCAACCAAATTCTGCTTGCAACTCCACATAAATATGGTTTCCCTCCCTCCAAACAATGGCAGGATTCGCATTTTTATCTTCCAGTTTACACCCAGCCCTCCCCCGCGGGACTCCCGGCGCATCCTAGGCTCCTGTCTCTCATCTCTCATTTTGCGCAGTCCGGTCCGCCCACTCCCCATCATTCTCCACAGCAATCCCGTCAAAAAATCAATTTGCTACTTCCTCCGCTATTGAAGTGGCTGATGCAGCCACTCTTCCCTTTTATGGAAGAGAAATGAGGGTGGAAATAAGCTCTCCTCTGTTGATCCCTAACATAGGCATGACTGAATTTCTAACACAAGTACTCCGTCATTTTAGATAATTTGCAGAGACTGCTGCGCTTTAATCAAATCTCATTAAAATGGAAATGTTCATTATCATTCAAGAGCACGTGCTGAATTATACTAGTTTGTTCGTTGAGAGCATACACTTTTAGGGTCACGTGACTATAATAAATGCTATTGAAGGAGAAGGCTTGTCTGTGTCCAGAACTAGACCCAGGACAAAGAGATCCGGAAATTAAAAAAAAGATTAAGACATGTAGGGAACTCTGAGTCTCTGATATTAAATCAGCTTACTTAGGGCTGGGGCTGCTATGTATTCAGTCCACCTGGAGAAAGGGAGGTAAAGATATGGCCAATTTTTATAAATTATACCTCAAAAGTCGAAATGAGGGCTTGCCCCCTGAAAACATTTACACCCTAAGGTTAATTAACCCTTAAAAGTGGAATTTTTTCCAAAAGGTAACACCACAACACTCCTAAATAACAACGTGTAAAGAGGAGGCTGAAGATTCTCTAATTACACGAACAAGGGGGAGACCTGCTTGGGACAACTGTGGCATTGATAACTGAGCCCATCGATCTAAAGAAAAGAATAAGAAAGGAGAAGACAATAGAGATATTGAATCCTTGTTCATCCTGCCACACTCTGACTGCCGAGGTTCATCCAAAGAAATTCAAGCCCCCAGCTCCCAGCTGCAAACTCTCTCAATAGATCATCGATTCAAACTGGTGACTGACTTTAAATTTATGTTTTGCTATAACATCCGATTGACTGAAAAGCCATAAAAATACCACAAAGAATTCCTGTATATTTTTACTCACATGCTATGTTAGGATTCTTTTTTTTTTAAGATTTTATTTACTTATTTGATAGAGATTACAAGTAGTCAGAGAGGCAGGCAGGGAGAGAGGAGGAAGCAGGCTTCCTACTAAGCAGAGAGCCCAATGGGGGGCTCAATCCCAGGACCCTGAGATCACGACCTGAGCCCCTGAGCCAAAGGCAGAGGTTTTAACCCACTGAGCTACCCAGGTACCCCCTATGTTAAGATTCTATTTGGTTTATCCTCTCTTTCTTTCTCTCCATCCCCTCTCTTTGTGTCTCTGTGAATTTTTTTTATAAATTATTTGATCATAAGTTGCAGACATAATGCCCATTTACCCCTAAATCCATACTACATGTGTATTTCTTATCTAGCTGTGGTACAGTTCTCGAAATCAGGAAATTAATATTGGTTCAATATTATCACCTGTCCTATAGACCTTATTCAGATTTTACCCAATTATCCCATCCCAGTAAAGTCCTGTAAAACAACCACAAAAATCACAAATCAAGCATCAGTTTCATTGCCATGTCATTTTAGCTTCCTCTTATCTGGAACTGAGCCTCAATCTTTCACGACAGTGACATTTAAGAGGAATACATCACTTATTTAATAGAATGCACCTCAATTTGGGTTAGTCTGATGTTCTCTTATGATTAGATTAACTCTGTGCATTTTTGGCAGGAACACCACAGTGATATTTTTATCTACTTGCTGGAGATATTAACTTTAATCACTGCATTAAGGTATTTCCTGCTAGATTTCTCCACTGCAAAGTTATCATTTTTCCTTTTAGAGTAATAAGTAATATTAATTATTCCATCATCATTTATCAGGTGGCTTAGGAAGACCTTTCCCTGTGATTTTCTTTATTTAACATAGCATTTATTTAGCACTAGTATGATAGTACTAGTAACTCGTACACTAGATCATGATGTATATACAATGGATTATAATTTTTTGCTATTCTTATTTATTTTGATGTTCAAATTGAGACAGATTTAGCCACAAACTAATGATTCTTTAAACATTCGGATTTCTGGCTTTTATTGGAAAATCAGTGCTCTGGGAGAAAGTACGGCAATAATTCCATGAATCAGGGTAGCTGAGCAAAATCTAAGCATGTCTGCCTTCTCTAATTTTTAGATGCCCCTCCTAGATGATTTGACTCATTTATATTACTTAACCTAGCATTTATTTTTCTGACTCTACTATGGAAGGGGTTTTCCTAAACTGATGCAAATCTTCTTAATTTCGATTTTAACCTCTTCAAAGAAACTGGCTATTTCCCACATAAGCTGACTATAACAAGAGCACAACCTACCCACACAGGTTGTAGTTTTTCCATTTTCCCAACAGTTATTTTTTACAGAAAATTATTAAATTGGAAGTCCAGGTCTACCTAAGTCTTGCTTGGATTTTAGTTGTTGCTGTCCAGTCTCCCAAGATCTGTTTAGACCTGGACACCAACAGGAGTGTGTCTCTGACCTTCAAAGTGGAAGACAAGTTCCAGAGCAGCCACTGAGGGCTCTGCCTGGTTTTCTGTCCCATCAGAATCTCATCAGGCCATACTGACACCACTGCTATCTCCAAATAAGCAAAGGTATTTTATAAAGGGTAAGTACATCACAAGAATAAATACAAAGAGGGGGTTTATGGAGGGCTAACACAAGTAGAAATGATGATGTAAATGGAAGTGGATGATTGTTACCCAAGTGAGCAACTTGTGGAAAAAAAGATTAGAGAAGAAAATCATGGAAGATGGAAGAGGAGCAGTGATTTCTGATTGAAAACTAGAGAGGAAAAAATCAAAAACAAAAAGCCTTGAGAAGTAAGGATAAATGCCAAGCCAAACCAAACAAATCAACCTGTCCAGGTTTCTTCTTGTGATAGAACTTGTATCTAAATGGTTTTATGACCCAACATTGCTTTCTTAAACAGTTCAGTTTAAGACAAAGTGGTCCTGAACTGAGCTTCATGGGGAGCTCCAGTTGAAAATGTCATAACATAAGCCTGGTGTCATTTAGTAGTTAATCCATTCAAACTGTCTTTTTAAAAAGTGTAAATGAATCCAATTACAATTAAAGTCTACACTATGATTCATACCTGTCAAATAAACTTGATTTTCCAAAATCATGGAAAATGTTGGAGAATTTTGAAATTCGTAATCAAATAGCCTTTTAATGCTGTAGAGATGAGAGATTATAAATTTATGGAGCTATGAACCAGGATGTTAAAATTTATCTCGTATATAGTTTGAGCTTGAGGTAATATTGTTAATGTAGAATTTGTAGCTTGCACGAAATATTACTAACTCACAGATTTTTGCACACAATTTAGAATTATGGTTGCTCTAAGAAGTCAATTTTCTTTCTTTTTTTTTTTTTAAGAAGTCAATTTTCATTTATGGAGTAGAGATCACAAAAAAGAGAACAAGGAAAAACCCAAGCTAAAGCAAGAGAATAGAGCAAGATTTTTTTTTTCTTTAGGAAATAACAAGCATATACTTTCACAGATATCTTAAAGCAAATGGGCTAAATTGACTTTAGACAATAGTGACTCTTCAAGGGAATTGGTTGTGAAAGAAAGCTGAGCAGAGGTGAATCTCGGAAGATGCCTGAAAATTCTCTCCCCTGAGAACTAAGAGATGGTGTTTCCAGCACCAGTTCTCATTTCCATCTGCACATGGGATCCCCTTGGGAGATGGGGGTGGGGATACCAGGGCCTAGAACCTAATCCGATGAAGCTGGGGTATGGTTGGACTTCAGGGCTTTTTAAATCTCTTTAAAAGTCATTTAAACTCTTATATTAGTTTAAGGGTAGGTGAAGTTGGAGAAACTAAGGGGAATTTAAGGGTGTGAGAAAACTTCAGTTTAAACAACTACTCACCAGGTTTGGTCAGTTTATAGAATGAAGTTACTCCATTTAAAATTATTAAAGGAACTCAACTATACTAAACAATAAAAGAAAGTTTAAGCACTGAGAAATTTCTGGTTTTAGCTTCAGTTTTTTTCCTGAGCACTTTTCACTTTCCTGATCCAAGCCTTAGAAAAGTATGCCATTAGTTTTGTTTTCAAACATAGTAATTTTTTTCTGAATAGCTTGCCAATAAAGAGAGTGAACCAGAAGGTAGTCATTTATTAACACCTCACATGACCTTTAAACATTTGTAAGGCACACAAACATGTTCAATATTGCCTTGCATATTGAGTGATAAAATAACCAAGGTAATCCATAAATAATGCACTATACAATTTTATATCATAATTCCCTGGAGCCTGATTCTAAATGTATTTTTAAACCTCTAAATAATGTAGCCCAAGATTGACAAATAGTATTCATTTAATACATTTTTAATATATAAGTGAATCAATAAAACAAAAAGTATTTATAAGACTCAAAATTTTAAATGAATTTTAGGACAAAATTATAGTAGTCCATTAAATATGTTTCAAGTGGCTAGCAGACTATCAAATAGATAAACCCAATAAAGATAAACAGTTTATCTATTTAAAAAACATAGAATAGAGGTATGATTAGAATAAGGATAAAACCAAATTATCTACTTCTCTGCCAATGATTAATTATATAATTAAATTTTATTTTATCACATGCTTTCAGTCATTAACAATGAAGCATTCTTCTGATATTCTAAAGGACTTTGAAACAAAGTACTATCTATCTGTTTAATTATTCTTGAGGTGGAGAAGCAGGGATCAGACACTGGTTATTAGTGATTCAATAGGCAAATTAGATCAATGTATCAAGAAAATAAGCTGCTTGCTAGAAATAAGGAGCTGACTGATATCAGTTGTTCTGGACACAAAGCAGAGAGAGAATTATTTGTGCAATAAAATAGAATTGATGGAGCACTCATCTTTAGAATTTACTTAGAGTTCTATAATCAGCAAGGTGAAGCAATTTGTCCTATCAAGCTGAAAATAATGATTGTGTCAAAAAAATCTTTTTTTATCTTTACTTTTACTCACTATTCACATATTTTTGAAGCTCTTGCATGCGAAGGGGGCCTATGCCAGACTCAGAGCTGCACTCAGCAAGCAGTGCCAAGATGATCCCTTTGCCTCACAAACAGGGTGCAGTGTAGAGCTGGGGATATAGGATTAAAGACATGACATTAACAGGAAATGATGTGAAAGAAATCACATAGATGAGGCTAAAGTTGATCAGGAATAGAGTTTAGTTTGTTACAAAAACACACTGGGTGATACCTGGGGGGGTCAGTCGGTAAAGCGTCTATCTTCAGCTCAGATCATGACCTTGGAGTCCTAGGATGGAGCCCTGCATCAGGCTCTCTGCTCAGTGGGGAGCCTGCTTCTCCCACCTCTATCTTGTGCTCTAGTGAATAAACAAAAATCTTAAAAAAAAAAAAAAAAGTCTCTCCCTCTCTGTCTGTCCCTCTCCATCCCTATGCTCTTGCTCTCTCTCTAAAATAAACAAATCTTACCAAAAACAAACAAAAAAACAAAACTATAAGAGACTACCTTTAAAACACACACACACACACACTGGAACACCAGAGATGATCCTAGCTAAGTGCTTTGAATCTTTTCCTCCAGTAATCTCTCCAAGAGTTTCCTTAACATTTCTTTTCCCTATTGCCACGTAGTCCAAGTTTGGTGTTTGCCTTCTCAGTACCACAACTAAGCTACTTCATAGAGTGATCTCAAAAGTCCAATCTCCCCATCCATAGAGCCCACAGCCCCAGCCTGCCACATCCAAGCCTATTTATAACTTTCCTGCAATAATCCCAATGTAACCAGAAGACCTGGGTTTTTCCCTTCACCAAACCACCTGAGCTCCCACTTCTCCTTGCCCTTGTAATCTGCAGAAGGTCGAGCAAGACAGAAAGTGGATTCACCAGTGGCTACTTACAAGAAACTGAGGTCCATTAACCAGGAAGCCGTATGGGGTGGGTGACAGAACAGCTGGCTTCAGGGCAGGCTTGACGTTCAATCTCTGCCTCTCGTTTGCTTGGCATCCTCTCTGTGTCTCTTTCCTGGCAAAGAAAACAAAAACAAAATAAAAAACCAGCATCATCCTTCCTCCCAGGGCACTGAAGAGATTAAGGAAGATAATATAAGTAGAGCGCTTTAAACCCTTCTAGACAGTGCTCAGTAAATGGTAGTGATGATGAGTTAATTTTCACTGTTTAAAACTGTGTCGAGGGATGCCTGGGTGGCTCAGCTGGTTAAGCAGCTGTCTTCAGCTCAGGTCATGATCCCAGCGTCCTGGGATCGAGTCCCACATCGGGCTCCTTGCCTGGCAGGGGGCCTGCTTCTCCCTCTGCCTCTGCCTGCCACTCTGTCTGCCTGTGCTCGCTCTCACTGACAAATAAATAAATAAAATCTTTAAAAAAAAAAAAAAACTGTGTCGAGTGGCCTAGATGTATTGTGAGGAAGAGAGAAGGGGAAAGACGAGGCCCCAAAGGTAGGCGTATTCAGAGAGCTCTGATTTTGATTCATCCCCATTCAAACAGGGCTGGAGCTGTGTACGTCTTCTCTTCCCAGATTCCAGCATAAAGCCAACACTGAACTGTCAAATGTTTAATTCAAAAACCACTGGTCTAATGAAAAAAAATAGCCTGGGAGAAATTAGGGCCCTGGTCTGACTCTAGTATTCGACAAGTTATTTAACTCCCTCTTGTCATAGTTTATCTGCTGGTGGGAATTAGTAGTGCTTGCCTCTGCTTAGCCAAGAGTCATGGGAAAAAATGAAAAGCGTACCTGCCATAGTAGGAATGGGAACGAAGACATTCAAATTATATTTCATTTTCTTTCTATAAAAATATTATTAAGAAAACAAGTATAATAATACTTCTCATGGGATAACTTTGAGAATTAGAAATAATACATCGAAAACTCCTGTACAATGACTGACATAAAATAAGAAATTGACAAATTATAGCCTTTTTTTATTACTATCACTGAAGGACTTTAAAGTCGTTTCTGCCTCTCACATGAGGAATATGACAGAACAGCTATGCACACAACATACCAGTTCCTTGAAATTAGTAGAAAATGTTCACATCTCAACTTTCAGGAGTCCACCGTGTTCTTGTTTGCTAAATGAGTATACCAACGTGCAATGGGAATGAGTCAGCTCTGTCCAACCTTCCTTGGGATGTTATAAAATGTGGCATAATGTTAATTAGCAGCCGTCAGTGCTCTTGAAGACTCACACTGATGTGTTTTGTCACAAGTGCGTTACCAAATAAATAGGATGTTTGTTTTCATCACCACGCCTTCAGAGTCATCTATGGTATAGGAGCCAGCCTGCCAATAAGCAACGCCCAAAGCAAGTGATATGAAGATCTCTTTACAGGTGTTTCATTCAGTCAGCCTAAACATATTGCCATGAGTTTAGAGGATCTTTTTGAAAATTCCCCACCTTTGTCATGTAAGTAGGCACTGTGGTCTTTATTTGACAGCTTGAAAAACTGAGATGCCATGAGGTGAAGTGCCTTTACCAGGGTCAATGACTAAGACAGAACTATAATCCAAGTTTCTTTCCACTACATGTTGCTATTTTCATGTATCTCCAACACTCCAGGAAAATAAAATGCCTCAAAACCACCCACCATTTTTTTTTAAAAATGACCACAAACAATGCATCAAGATGGATGTAATACAGCTGATTCTAGGGAGTTGATCCAGTCTTACCATTAGTAATGTATAAGATGAAAATAACTTGCCATCTCCATAGAGTAACCTCCATCACCACTAGTCTGTCAGAAAATTGACCCCATCTCAGTATGAAGGCCATATGAAGAGCTTCAGGCAAGAGGTCTGGGTTTTAGGCTACTTCTGGCTCTAATTATCTGGGGGACTTTGGATAAATTCCTTATGTCTCTAGAGTTCCAGTTTTATCATCTATAAAACAAGGGTGTTGGGTTAAATGTAGCTGGCAGAATGTTGAAGTTATTGTATTTACTATTCAACAGTTGACTCATCTCTTTAGCAACGGTTTATTACCACAAACACTGAGCAGCAGCAAGGTAAGAGTGCTAAGACTAATAAAATTTATGGTGGTGTTCTATACATAAAATATGTAAACTATTCTCATGAGTAAGCTGCAATAAAATATATGGTTGCACCAATGAGTGTCACAGAGCCTGATCAAAGTTAAAATTAAAGATTAGGACATATATTCATAGGGCTAATTGAACTGTCCCATCACTGCAATTTTCTTACTGTAAGAATAACAGATTTTCCCTTTTGTGATCAGTGCATCCTGTGGATCCTCAAAACTAAGGAGAAGCAGCTTCACCAAGATCATCCCATGCCTTGAAGACTCCTCAGTTGTACAGGAAAAGCCAGCCAATCTGACCACTCACTTCAGGAAGACA
Organism: Taxidea taxus jeffersonii; assembly: GCA_003697995.1. Classification (NCBI taxonomy): domain Eukaryota; kingdom Metazoa; phylum Chordata; class Mammalia; order Carnivora; family Mustelidae; genus Taxidea; species Taxidea taxus. The sequence goes on from RCUC01118740.1 coordinate 60,508, forward strand.
GAGGATGGGCAGGGGGAGGGGGGCAGTGCTGCCTTTCCTCATTTTCCACACAGCGTCCTCAAAATGCACTTTTTATTATTACTTTTCCTTCTTAAAGACATTCCTTGAAATGTTTTTAAACTTACTTTTATCTGATCCTTGTTCCAAAATATTGTGTTTTTTTTCCTTTTGTAATTGCCATTTTTTAAAGTTTTTTTTTTTTAATTTATTTGACGGAAAGAGAGATCACAAGTAGGCAGAGAGGCAGGCGCAGAGAGGTGGGGAGGCAGCCTCCCCACTGAGCAGAGGGCCCAACACGGGGCTCAATCCCAGAACCCTGAGACCATGACCTGAGCCAAAGGCAGAGGCTTAACTCACTGAGCCACTCAGGCACCCTATGTAATTGCCATTTAAAGTAATAAAAAATTCCTTAGGATAGAAATTTCAACTTTCTATAACTTCTTTTTTCATACTTGCTATTGTTGTTTTATTTATTTTTTAATTTTTTTAGTATGTTATGTTAGTCATCATACAGTACTTCATTAGTTTTTGATGTAATGTTCTATAACCTCACAAATATGGAGCAAATATACCTGTTTATCTTGAATTTTGATGAATGTCCCTTTTAATGCTTTACTCACCTTGGGAGAAAGGAGTTACCCGATTTCTCAGAAGTTCCTTGAAAAAGACCATTAAATGAAAAACAAATCCTTATTGCTGCCCTAGAGAAAGAAAGATAATTTCAGATGACTAGAAAAATACCCTCTGGCTTTTGTTAAGAATTCAAAACAATTCATTATATTACCACCACATACCATTTAATATACTTCAAGTAGAGCAGAATAAATTTTCAGAATTCTAGACTACTATTCTAAGAAGAGTTTGAGAGGCAACTGTAGTATCTTTCACTCAAAATTGTTCAAAGTAGGAGTGAGAGGCAAGATGTCAGGGGAGTAGCAGACTGAAATGACATCAGATCCCAGGAGTTCAGCTAGATGGGTATCAAACCATTTCAAACACCTACAAACCCAACAGGAGATAGAAGAGCAGCAATTTTAGGAACAAAAACCGACCACTTTCTGAAAGGTAGGACATGCAGAGAAATGAATCCAAAGCAACAGGAAGACAGACCATAGGGGGAAGGGGCCAGCTCCTGGCAAGCAGTGGAGCAGTGGAGCACAAAATCAGAACTTTTAGAAGTCTGCTCCATTGAGGGACATCACTCCAGAGGCTAAGCAGGGGTGGAGCCCTCAGGGAGACAGTGTAGTCTCATGTGCCACGGGGTCACAGAAAGATTGGAGGTGTCTGAGTGTGGCAGATCTGCCAGGTATCAGAGCAGGACAGCCGGCTATAGAGACAGAGCCAAGGTGGGGGCTCTCAGCTTGGGGTTACCTTAAACTGTGATCCAAGGCACAGTTGGGACACTGCTCTTGGAGCAGGGACCCCACAAGTGGTAGATCCAGGGAGACTCACCTTCCTCCTCTGGGAGGAACAGCAAGGTAGGAATCTGCTGGGTTTGGAGACTCCAAACAGAGCCAAGTGCCAGGGATAGAAACACTAAGTCACAGGCTGGGTGACCTCGGAGTGCAGCCAGATACCAGGGAGACAATAGTGATTGACCGCTTATCTCTGAGGGCGCACTGAATGGGGCCCCGAGCTCTTGGCTCCTCCAGGCCAGAGATTGCGAGGCCGCCATTTTCATTCCCATCCTCCAGTGCTCTACAGAAATGGTTCAGGAACAAAAGCTACAAGAGTGAACCCCAGCAGATTACTTAGCCCAGTCCCTGGCAAGGGTGGTGCAATTCCGCCTCAGGCAAAGACATTTGAGAATTACTTCAACAGGCCCCTCCCGCAGAAGATCAGCAAGAACATCCAGCCAAGACCAAGTTCATTGATCAAGGAGAACAGTAGAACTCCAGAGCTAGGGGAAAGCAATGCATAGAATTCATGGCTTTTTCCCCATGATCCTTTAGTCTTGCAAAGTTAAACTTTTTTCTTATTTTATTTTTTTCTTATTCTTTTTTAACTTTTCATCTTTCCTCTTTTAATGTTTTTTAACTAGTTTATCTTAACAATACCTTTCTTTAAAAAAGATCTTTTTAAACCTTTATTGTTAGAGTCATATTTTATCCCTTCATTGTATTTGCCTTATTTTTTGTATATATATATATATAGGTGTTTTTTTTTTCAAAAATTTCAAACAATTTCTTCAATAGATCAAAATATACCCTAATCTAGCACATGGCTTTGTTCTAGTCTCCAGCCTGAGTACATTCCCTCCTCTTTTTTTTTTTTTCCTTTTTCTAACCAACTTATCTTCCTTTTTTAGATTTTTTTCTTTTTTAATTTTCATTGTTACAGTCATATTCCATCCCTTCATCAGGTTTACCTCTATTTTTGTATATATATAAAATTTTCTTTCTTTAAAACTTTGGGAGGTAGTTTCTTCTACGAGACCAAAATACATCCAAAATCAAGTGGAGGGCCCTGTTCTATTCATCTTTCTAATATATATATATATATATATACATTGTATATATATACAATTTTTTATTTTTTAATTTTTATTTCTTTTTTCCCCCTTTCTTCTCCCTCTGGTTTTGGATCTCTTCTGATTTGATTAGCATACATTTTTCTGGGGGACTTTGCCACCCTTTTAGTATTTTATTTTCTCGTTCATATATTCTTATCTGGATAAAATTACAAGGCAGAAAAACTCACCACAAAAAAAAAAAAAAGAACAAGATGCAGTACTGATGGCTAGGGACCTAATCAATACAGACATTGCTAATATGTCAGAACTAGAGTCCATAATGATGATTCTCAAGGGTCTAGCTGGGGTCAAAAAAGGCATGGAAGATATTAGAGGAACACTTACTGGAGAAATGAAAGCCCTTTCTGGAGAAATAAAAGAACTAAAATCTAACCAAGCTGAAATTTAAAAAGCTATTGATAAGGGGCAATCAAAAATGGAGGCTCTTACTGCTAGGATAAATGAGGCAGAAGAGAGAATTAGTGATACAGAAGACCAAATGATGGAGAATAAGGAAGCTGAGCAAAAGGGAGACAAACAATTACTAGATCACAAAGGGCGAATTTGAGAGATAAGTGATACCTTAAGATGAAACAATATTAAATATTTGGGATTCCAGAAGATGGAGAAAGAGAGGGGGGCACAGAAGGTATATTGGAGCAAATTATAGTGGGGAATTTCCCTAGTATGGCAAAGGAAACAAGCATCAAAATCCAGGAGACACAGATAATCCCCCTCAAAATCAACAAAAATAGGTCCACACCCCATCATCTAATAGTAAAACTTAAAAGTCTTAGTGATAAACAGATAGTCCTAAAAGCAGCTCGGGACAAGAAATCTGTAACATACAATAGTAGAAATATTACACTGGCAGCAGACTTATCCACAGAGACCTGGCAGGCCAGAAATAATGGGCATGATATATTCAGAGCACTAAATGAGAAAAATATGCAGCCAAGAGTACTCTATCCAGCTAGGCTATCATTGAAAATATAAGGAGAGATAAAAAGCTTTCAGGACAAACAAAAATTAAAAGAATTTGCAAAGACCAAACCAGCTCTACAGGAAATATTGAAAGGGGTCCTCTAAGCAAAGAGAGAGTCTAAAAGTAGTAGACCAGAAAGTAACAGAGACAATATACAGTAACAGTCACCTTACAGGCAATACAATGGCACTAAATTCATACCTTTCGATAGTTAGTTACCCTGAATGTAAATGAATTAAATGTCCCAATCAAAGATACAGGGTAGGGGCACCTGGGTGGCTCAGTGGGTTAAGCCTCTGCCTTTGGCTCAGGTCATGATCCCAGGGTCCTGGGATCGAGCCCCACATCAGGCTTTCTGCTCAGCAGCGAGCCTGCTTCTCTCTCTCTGTCTGTTGCTCTGCCTACTTGTGGTCTCTCTCTCTCTATGTAAAATAAATAAAAAAATATTTTTAAAAAAGACACAGGATATCAGAATGGATAAAAAAACAAAACCCATCAATATGCTGTCTACAAGAAACTCATTTTAGACCCAAAGACACCTCCAGATTTAAAGTGAGGGGGTGGAAAACAATTTATCATGCTAATGGCCATCAAAAGAAAGCTGGGGTGATAAGCCTTATATCAGATAAATAAGATTGTAAGCCAAAGACTATAACAAGAGATGAGGAAGGACACTATATCATACTCAAAGGTTCTGTCCCACAAGAAGATCTAACAGTTTTACATATTTATTCCCCTAACATAGGAGCAGCCAACTATATAAACCAATTAATACCAAAATTAAAGAAACACATGGACAATAATTCAATAATAATAGGGACTTTAACACCCCCTTCACTGAAATGGACAGATCATCCAAGAAAAAGTTCAACAAGGAAATAAAGGCCTTAAATGACACACTGGACCAGATGGACATCACAGATATATTCAGAACATTCCATCCCAAAGCAACTGAATACACATTCTTCTCTAGTGCACATGGAACATTCTCCAGAAAAGATCACATCCTGGGTCACAAATCAGGTCTCAGCTGGTACCAAAAAATTGGGATCATTCCCTGCATATTTTCAGACGACAAGGCTCTGAAGTTAGAACTCAATCATAAGAGGAAAGTTGGAAAGAACTCAAATACATGGAGGATAAAGAGCATTCTATTAAAGAATGAATGGGTCAACTAGGAAATTAAAGAAGAATTGGAAAAATCCATGGAAACAAATGAAAATGAAAACACAACTATTCAAAATCTTTGGGACACAGCAAACGTGGTCCTGAGAATAAAGTAAATAGCAATACAAGCCTTTCTCAAGAAATAAGAAACATCTCAAGAACACAACCTAACCCTACACCTAAAGGAGCTGGAGAAAGAACAGCAAGAAACCCTCAAGCCAGCAGGAGAGGAGAATAATAAAGATCATAGCAGAAATCAATGAAATAGAAACCAAAAGAACAGTAGAACAAATCAACGAAACTAGGAGGTGGTTCTTTGAAAGAATTAATCAGGTTGATAAACCCCCAGCCAGACTTATCAAAAAGAAGAGAGAAAGGACACAGATTAATACAATCATGAATGAAAGAGGAGAGATCACAACCAACATCAAAGAAATACAAACAATTATAAGAACATATTATGAGCAACTCTATGCAGCAAATTTGACAAGCTGGAAGAAATAAATGCATTCCTAGAGACATATAAACTACCAAAACTGAACCAGGAAGAAATAAAAAACCGGAACAGACCCATAACCAGTAAGGAGATTGAAGCAGTCATCAAAAATCTCCCAAAAAACAAGAGCCTAGGGCCAGGGGGCTTCCCAGGGGAATTCTACCAAGCACTTAAAGAAGAATTAATACCTATTCTTCTGAAACTGTTCCAAAAAATAGAAGGAAAACTTCCAAACTCATTTTATGTGGCCAGCATTACCTTGATCCCAAAACCAGACAAAGACCCCATCAAAAAGGAGAATTACAGACCAATATCTCTGATGAATACAGATGCAAAAATTCTCACCAAAATACTAGCCAATAGGATCCAACAGTACATTAAAAGGATTATTCATAAGACCAAGTGGGATTTATTCCAGGGCTGCAAGGTTGGTTCAACATCCACAAACCAATCAATGTGATACAATACATTAATAAAAGAAAGAACAAGAACCATAGGATACTCTCAATAGATGCTGAAAAGGCATTTGACAAAGTACAGCATCCTTTCTTAATCAAAACTCTTTAAAGTGTAGGGATAGAAGGTACATACCTCAATATCATCAAAGCCATCTATGAAAAACCCACTGCAAATATCATTCTCAAGGGGAAAAACTCTCTGTTTTTCTGAGAGTTTTTCCCCTAATGTCAGGAACACAGCAGGGATATCCACTATCACCGCTGTTATTCAACATAGTATGAGAAGTCCTAGCCTTGACAATCAGACAACAACAACAAAAAATAAATAAATAAAAGGCATCCTAATTGGCAAAGAAGTCAAACTCTCTCTCTTTGCAGATGATATGCTACTTTATGCAGAAAACCCAAAAGACTCCACTCCAAAACTGCTAGATCTCATACAGGAACTCAGTAAAGTGTCAGGATATAAAATCAATGCTCAGAAATCACTTGCACTTCTATACACCAATAGCAAGACAGAAGAAAGAGAAATTAAGGAGTCGATCCCATTTACAGTTGCACCCAAAACAATAAGATACCTAGGAATGGGGGTGCCTGGCCAGCTCAGTGGGTTAAAGCCTCTGCCTTCAGCTCAGGTCATTATCCCAGGGTCCTGGGACTGAGCCCTGCATGGGGCTCTCTGCTCAGCGGGGAGCCTCCTTCCTCCTCTCTCTCTCTGCCTGCCTCTCTGCCTACTTGTGATCTCTGGGAACCTAGGAATAAACCTAACCAAAGAAGCAAAGAACCTGTGCTCAGAAAACTATACTCAGGAAAGAAATTGAGGAAGACACAAAGAAATGGAAAAACATTCCATGTTCACGGGTTGGAAGAACAAATATTGTGAAAATGTCTATGCTGCCTAAAGCAATCTACACATTTAATGCAATCTCTATCAAAATACCATCTTTTTTTTTTTCAAAGAAATGGAACAAATAATCCTAAAATTTTTTACAGAACCAGAAAAGACCTCAAATAGCCAGAGGAATGTTGAAACAGAAAGCCAAAGTTTGTGGCATCACAGTCCCAGATTTCAAGCTCTATTACAAAGCTGTAATCATCAAGACAGTATGGTGTTGGCACAAAAACAGACACATTGATCAATGGAACAGAATAGAGAGCCCAGAAGTAGACCCTCAACTCTATGGTCAACTAAACTTTGACAAAGCAAGAAAGAACGCCCAATGGAAAAAAGACAGTCTCTTCAATGAATAGTGTTGGGAAAATTGGACAGCAACATGCAGAAGAATGAAACTGGACAATTTCCTTACACCACACACAAAAATAGACTCAAAATGGATGAAAGACCTCAATGTGAGACAGAAATCCATCAGAATCCTTGAGGAGAACACAGGTAGCAACCTTTTTGACCTCAGCCCCAGTGACTTCTTCCTAGAAACATCACCAAAGACAAGGGAAGCAAGGGAAAAAATGAACTATTGGGACTTCATCAAGATCAAAAGCTTTTGCACAGCAAAGGAAATAGTTAACAAAACCAAAAGACAACTGACAGGATGGGAGAGGATATTTGCAAATGACATATCAGATAAAGAGCTAATATCCAAAATCTATAAAGAACTTATCAAACTCAACACCCAAAGAACAAATAATCCAATCAAGAAATGGGCAGAGGACATGAACAGACATTTCTGCAAAGAAGACATCCAGATGGCCAACAGACACATGAAAAAGTACTCCACATCACTGGGCATTAGGGAAATACAAATCAAAACCACAATGGGATACCACCTCACACCAGTCAGAATGGCTAAAATTAACAAGTCAGGAAACTACAGATGTTGGAGAGGATGCAGAGAAAGGGGAACCCTCCTATACTGTTGGTGATGCAGAGAAAGGGGAACTCTCCTATACTGTTGATGGGAATGCAATCCGGTGCAGCCACTCTAGAAAACAGCATGGAAGTTCCTCAAAAAGTTGAGAATAGAGCTACCCTGTGACCCAGCAATCGCACTACTGGATATTTACCCTAAAGATACAAATGCTGTGATCCGAAGGGGCATGTGCAACCAAATGTTTATAGAGCAATGTCCACAATAGCCAAAGTATGCAAAGAACCTATATGTCCATCAACATATGAATGGATAAAGAAGAAGTGGTATACATATACATTGGAATACTATGCAGCCATCAAAAGAAATAAAATCTTGGGGCACCTGGGTGGCTCAGTGAGTTAAAGCCTCTGCCTTCGGCTCAGGTCATGATCCCAGGGTCCTGGGATCGAGCCCCGCATCAGGCTCTCTGCTCAGCGAGAAGCCTGCTTCTCTTCCTCTCTCTCTCTCTCTCTCTCTGCCTGCCTCTCTGACTACTTGTGATCTCTGTCTGTTAAAATGAATAAAATAAAATATATAAAAAAAAGAAAGAAACAAAATCTTGCCATTTGCAACGACATAGATGGAACTAGAGGGTATTAAGCCAAGCAAAATAAGTCAATCAGAGAAAGATAATTATCATATGATCTCCCTAAAATGAGGAATTTGAGAGGCAAAGTGGGAGTTTTAGGGGGTAGGGAAGGAAAAAATGAAACAAGATGGGATCGGGAGGGAGATAAACCATGAGACTCTTAATCTTACAAAACAGAGGGTTGCTGGGGGGAGAGGGGGCATTGAAAGGGTGGTTGGGTTATGGACA
>ML099244.1:0-10980 GCA_003697995.1 Taxidea taxus jeffersonii
AAAAAAAAAAATTAGAGCACAAATATCTGAAAATCTTCATGGACGGATGTGGTAGGGAAAAAAAAAAACCCGTGGGGTGCTTGAGGAATAATGACCAATCTATCCTCCTCTCTAGCACATAGCATAACAAATATTGCCAGTTGCCTGGGGGCTCTTACCTTCCGGTGATAATTTGGGTGGCAAAGATCAACTTTCTGAAACAAAATTGAAGTTTTTCAGGGGTAGAGAAAACGTAGTGATTTTTTCCCCCCATAAATGTTACATATGTTGGACCATAATAAGCATCTGTGAATAATGACACATGAATTTAAGGGAAGTTAAGGGAAAAAGACAATCCTATATTCTGGATATTCAGGAGTTGATTTGCTAGATCACATGGTAGTTCTGTTTTTAATTTATTGAGGAACCTCCATATGGTTTTGCACGGCAACAGCACTATATTACATTCCCATCAATTGTGTACAAAGGTTTTAATTCTTCACATCCTTGCCAACACTTACCTTAAAAAAAAAAGAAGACGTCCTAACAGGTGTGAGATGATACCTCTTTGTGGCTTTGTTGTGCATTCCTCTGTTGATTAGTGATGGTGAATACCTTTTCATATGCTTATTGGCCATCTGCAAGTCTTCTTTGATATCTGCACTCCCATATTCACTGCATTATTCACAATAGTCAAGATATGGAAAAAGCTAAAAGTCCATCAATGAATGGATGAATGGATAAATAAAATGTTGTATACATACAGATATATGGATATTATACCCATACATCCAAAGATATGGATAAATACATATAGATATATCTTATTCAGCCTTAAAAACAAAAGGAAATTCTGCCATATGCAATATCCTGTTCATATAGGTGAACGTGAAGGACATCATGCTAAGTTAAATAAGCCGGTCACAGAAGGGCAAATACTACATGATTCCACTTACATGGGGTATCTCTAGGAGTTAAACTCATAGAAACAAAGAGTAGAACGGTGGTTGTCAGGGGGCCAGGAGCATGGAGAAATGGGGAGTTGTTGTTCAATGGGTATAAAGTTTCAGCAAGTTCTAGAGATCTGCTATACAACATCGTGCCTGTAGTACTAGTGCCTATGTACTGTATTGTGCATTTAAAAATTTTATTGAGAGGGTTGATCTTACATGTTACATGTACATACCACAGAAAAAGAAAGGGGAAGAGGGTTGCAAGAGGAATGTTTTGAAAGAGATGGATGGTTTATTACCTTGACGGTAGTGATGATTTTACACGTATACGCATATGTTGAAACTATCCAATTATATATATTAAAAATGTGCAGGGTTTTTTGTATATAAATTAGAGCTCAGGAAAGCTTTTAAAATAATTAAAATAATAAAAATTAAAAATTAAAAATTAAGAAAAACAAAAATAAAAAAGGCTGTCTTTTTTTCTCCCGCTGATTCAAGCTTATTTCAAGATAGGTTTCCAATGAAGTTTGAACATAGACTAGAGTTAATGCTACTGAAATGTGCCTTGCTTTTTCCATATTTTCCATTGGTACTTGGGAGTTATGGCTGGGGTAATGAGAGGGAGTCAACAATTATGGAGTATCTATTATATACCAGATGACTTCATTATAGCTTAGCTGATGGAATTTTCATGAGAAAGACAATTAAGAGATAACTGTCATTATCTCCATTTGGTAGCTTTTAAGAATAACTAGCATTTGTTGAGCACCTCCCCATGCTAGGCACTATTTTAACTTTTAATTAAGTCAGTGATTCCTGTAATAACTTTGTGAATTATTATTTATCTCATTTTTACCAATGGGGAAACTGGAACAGTAAGAAGTTAGAAAGAAAAAAAAAACTTCCCCCCAAATTTTGCCACTACAACATGGTAGAGTGAACATTTGAACCCAGGCAGTCTGTAGCAAAACCTTTTCACTATACGTCCTCAGGGGGAAGTGAACTGGGAGTCTGGGTGCTGTGGACCTAATGTTTATACCCCTCCCCCCACTCATTTGTTGAAACCTAACGTCCAAAGTGATGGTGGTTGGCGGAGGAGCCTCTGGGAGGTGCCCAGGTCATGAGAGCGGAGCCCTCGTGCATGGGATTAGTGCTATTATAAGAGACCCCGAAGAGCTCCTCAGCCCTATCAGTCATGTGAGGACATAGTGAAAACACAGCCTTCTAGGAAGCCTGGGATCCCACCAGATACCAAGCCTGCTGGCACCTTGATATCAGACTTCCTAGCCTCTAGAACTGTGAGAAATAAATTTCTGTTCTTAATAAGCTACCCAATTTATGGTATTTTGCTATCATGCCTTAACAGACTAAGACACTGAGTGTTAAATAAACATATCTACACATCCCAATAAAGGACAAAGACTAGATTCAAAACCCAGGCTTTTGGACTTGCATGCTTTCCTGCCCACACTCCCTTCCTGATCTAAAGGAGTCACCCCACTCTCCCCTCCCCCGAAAGAACATATGATAGGTCCTGTTTGGGACTTTTATTTCAATATTTTGGGTATCACAAGAATTCATCTGATTATCTTTTCCCTGTACACGTATGAGTCACAGATACTAGTAGAACTTAATAAAAAAAAAAATCTCTACTGTCCTTAATTTTAAATATAAGAAAGAGCTTGTTAGTGTTCTGGCAAAGGATATTCAGAAGCAAAATTTCACTTCTAGTTTTAATCAGCTTCTGCCTAGCAGATGGTTAGAATTTGACCCCTTCTGCTGATTAGCAGTTCTTTCTGCTGATTGCCATTTTAGATTGACTTGGTTGTTGGACACGCAGGGTTTCTAATCTCTCTTCACTGTACTATTGGCCCAACTTTTCTTCAAGGCGCAGTTCAAGTTCTGCCTCCTTTTTTTAAAAATTAATTAATTTATTTATTTGACAGAGAGAGAGATCACAAGTAGGCAGAGAGGCAGGCAGAAGGACAGAGGAAGCAGGCTTCCTGCTGAGCAGAGAGCCCGATGTGGGGCTCAATTCCCAGGACCCTGAGATCATGACCTGAGCCTAAAGCAGAGGCTTAACCCACTGAGCCACCCAGGTACCCCAAGTTCTGCCTCCTTTGTGAGCAGTCTCAGCGATTTCTCCTTCTCTGAACTTCTATATGGCTTTGTCTATACCTCTTAGCTGGTGTCTTATGTATAAGCTACCTTGAATCAGACCTATTGCTTTATACTTGAGGCTTGCCTTAACAGTATCCTCTTCATACTTCCAGTAGCCATGTGCCCCTCGTGGTGGGACTAGTCCAGAAGGAATGGAATCTAGCACTGGGTGGAGTGGCGTCAAAGAACTCAGCTCTGTAGCAGGTGACAAGACATGGCCAGGACTCTCCCTCACAGTGTCCAAAGGGAAGAGCTGATATTCACAGTATTTACTAGTCAGAAGAGACTTCCAACCAAGCAGAAAGGTAACCAGCTGATAAAGCTCATCAGCATATGAGGACTGAATAATCTCCTTGCCTACAGGGATACTAGTTATGACACAGTATTTAGGGATATGAGCTCCAAAATGAGATGAACTGAGTTGAATCATGCTGCTGTTTAATTTTAGGAAAAATTTGTCTATTTGTGCTCCATCTCCCTATCTTTAAAGAAGACTATAAAAGTACCTTCGTCATAGGGTTGTTACGAAGATTAAATACGCTAGGACAGGCAATATATTTAGAATTATGCCAAGCACATAAAAGCCCAGTAAGTATGGATTAGTATTGCTAATATTTCTGAGGTACAAGGTCCATGTAGTCTATGCAGAAGGCATCAGGCAGAGGTGAAACTTTCAGTCAGACTGTCTGTCCAGCACCATCCACTGGTTGGCCACTGTTGAAGCAAAACCCCTACTGGCCAGTAAAAGAGGGGCATACTCCCAGGCATAAGAATGAGGCTGGGAGGTTTCAGCATAGAAGCATCTCATTCTGAGGTTTCGTCCAAATACAACAGATGCTGGGGTTACAGCAATAAGATTTATTGCAGAATCCACCCACTGGTGAGGATGAGACACGTGGCAAAGCCTTCTGACATGAGCTCAGGGACTGGGTAGGGTGCTGATCGACAGGCAGACAGTCACTGGTGTCAAGAGTTAAGCAGAGCTGAAGAAACAAGAACCTTCCTGAAATTCCCTCCAGAACTGGGGTGCGCAAGAGGATAGTGTTCATGATAATAAGATGTTGAAAAAATCGTTTAGTTACTCATTCCGTTGGAACATTTTTTGAGGACTGACTAAGACTGAGGTACTGTGCTTTACAATGGGAGCTCAATAGCAAACAAGTCAGACATGGTCTAGCGGATGAATTCCCAGATGAATTCTATGCTATATTCCAAATTTATCAACCTTAACAACTTGTACTGACAACCTAGAAAGGTAAATGTTCTTTACTTTGATAGGGAGCTTCTAGCTTCCACATATTTGTGTGGCTGCTATCCTAGAAATCAGGGTGAGACACATTTCAATTATAAACTCCACAGCCCGATCCCAAAGCTCTCAACCCAAGGCAGTACCTAATATTCTAACACTTCTAAATTCAAATAGTAAGAGAAGCTTTAAAAAAAAAGAAAATGAGAACAAAACAAAACTCTTGCTCCTTGAGAATGCTAGTAATGTAAGGCAGATGTGATGTGCAAAGTTTGAATAGAAATACCCAACTTAGCACATTTCATTTTTTTTCTCTTCGAAAGATAAATGCATACTGAATCTTTTCTTTTCTCTGGGGTGAATGCTTTTAGGAAATCAACATGCTATGCTCCTGGAGAGAAAAGCTTTGTCCTTTTCTTTGGCTTTTCTGTCCTTCTGGTGGGAAATCATGCTTTTTAATAATGTGGTCAAGGAGGAAGTATTCAGTCTGCTTGTCTAGATTCTAGTTTTACAAATGGAGCCAGAGGGCTCAGAGACCAAGCGGATGAAGAAACCCAGAGCTCCAGGCCTGTAGTAATTTCAAGAGCCAGCACGACACCCACCATTTCAATTTCATGAAATTGAATTTGCCCACAGCGATAGATGGTTTGGAAATAGAGAACCCCAGACCCACACTGCTCAACATGTCCGCGCGCGCACGCACACACACACACACACACACACACACACACACTTTAGCTCTTTTTTGTTTTTTTAAAGATTTAATTTATTTATTTGACAGAGATCACAGGCAGGCAGAGAGAGAGAGAGAGAGATGGGGAAGCAGGCTCCCTACCTAGCAGAGAGCCTGATGTGGGGCTCGATACCAGGACCCCAGGATCATGACCTGAGCCGAAGGCAGAGGCTTTCGCCCACTGAGCCACCCAGGCGCCCCCAAACTTTTGCTCTTAACCCCTTGACTGGTCAGTGGCTAAAAGACTCACACCTAATTGAAAACATTTTTCCTCCTCTGGACTCCTATGAGTTGATCATCTTTCTCACTTGAACGAGTAACTGTCATCATTTTCACAGTATTTGGTAGAAACTGGCTTCCCAGCAGGTATGCAGTAGCTCAGCTTAAAACACAGCTGGTATTACATTCAAGAAGATGAAACTGAGAAAAAGAGTTTCATCTCCAGCTTTAATCAGTGGCTCTCTGCAGCACCCAGGTCAGCAGGCAGGCTGCGTTCTGAACTGGCCTTCTCTCCCACTTGAAGGAAAATGGAGGGTGGTAATGAGAAGAGAAGGAGGCCAGCCAGCAGGTGGTCAGTGACCCAGCCATTCTGGGACCTACATTTTCCTTTATTACCTGCCCAGCACACATGGGCTCTGCTTTTTTCTAATCCTAACTCTGTGAGCTTCCCTGGAGTTGAGCCCCTAGCAACAGATGTGCTGAAAGTTTAAAAATCCATTCTAAATAGCCAAGTGCCCTGAGCAAAATAGTTGCTCCAGAAATATTAAATGATTATAAGGATAAAGAATGAGAACACGAGAAAACCCAAGCTCACAATATCCCAGCTCTATTTATATCTGAATATTAAATATATATTGAGTGACTACCATAGGACAGAACTGAAGGCCTTCACAAAAGTGAGAGGAAGTGGGGCACCTTGATGGCTGCTACGTCTTAAGTGTCTGCCTTCAGCTCAGGTCATGATCCTGGGGTCCTGGGATTGAGCTCCACATTGGGCCTCCTGCTTGGCACTCCTCCTGCTCCCACTCCTCCTGCTGTGTTCCCTCTCTTGCTGTGTCTCTCTCTGTCAAATAAATAAATATAATCTTTTTTTTAAAGATTTATTTATTTATTTATTTATTTGACAGACAGAGATCACAAGTAGGCAGAGAGGCAGGCAGAGAGAGAGAGGAGGAAGCAGGCTTCCCGCCGAGCAGAGAGCCCGATGTGGGGCTCGATCCCAGGACCCTGAGATCACGACCCGAGCCAAAGGCAGAGGCTTTAACCCACTGAGCCACCCAGGCGCCCCTATAATCTTTTTTTAAAAAGTGAGTGAAAATGGTCAGAGCCTCTGCCCCATGGAGCTTACGTATGAATGGGTGAGACAGAAAATAAATCAAAGAATAATCTTGCAGCTGTGATCAGTGCTAATAAGCAGAAGTTCAAGGTGCCATCAAGAGGGAACTTTGGAAGAATCTGATCTAGACTGAGGGATTGAAGGATCATTTCTAAGTAAGGACAACTGACCTGAGATCTAAGGGATAAAGAGGCATTACTGGGGGTGGAGGATAGAGGGAAGAAGAAAGTGCCTTTCCAACAGAGGAGTCAGCATGAGCAGATTCCTGTGGCAGGAACCAGCACAGTCAGAGTGGCTGGACTGCTGGGGGCCGTGGGGGACATGGTGGGAGATGAGGTTGGAAGGGCTTTTGTATCCTATGTTAAGGGTTTGAGCCTCCCCCTAGAAGCACTAGAAAAAGATGGAAGATTGTGTTATGAGGATGAAGGGGGACATATTTTGCATTTTGGAGTGCTCTCTCTGGTTGCTACTGTGAAAAGAGATTAGAAAGGGCAAAGTTTTTGAAGGAGGCCAGGCAAAATGGATGGTGGCTTGAGCAACTGCTGGCAGTAGAGATGGAGAAAACAAGACAGTGCTTGGGGCACCCGGGTGGCTCAGTCGGTTAAGTGTCTGCCTTTGGCTCAGGTCACGATCCCGTAGTCTGGGGACCCAGGCCAACATCAGACTCCCTGCTCAGCAGGGAGTCAAGTCCGGTTCTCCCTCTGCCCCTCACCCTACTTGTGATCTCTCTCTCTCTCATGCTCTCTCAAATAAATAAAATCTTTAAAAAAAAACAAAAAAACACCTAAATAGGGCTTACACCTATTTAAGAAGTAATTGGTGTATCATTTTGGCTATTCACAACTCAAATCAGATTGTCCTTTTTTACTCATTAATTCATGAAACAAACATGTCGTAAATGCGTGCTATATGCTAGACTGTGGAAGTCTAATGAATAAAGATACAGTTCTAATTGGAAAACATGGCAAGGGTTGATTTAGCAGAGCAGTCAAGAGGGTGGGCTTGGGGTCAGATGGACCGGTTTGAATTCTCACCGTGCTTCTAAGCAGCTGTGTCACCTTGGGCAAGTCAAAGATTCTGAGCCATTTTTTTTTTCCTGAGCCACTTTTATAAATGGACATAAATGACACCTACCTAATAGGGTCATCTTGAGACTAAAATGAGATGATGCATGTCAAACTAATAAAATAATTGCATTTAGAAAGTTTTTAGGAAATGGCAGATATTTTCCTGGTTCACTGGACGACTGAAATATCAAAGATACATTGAAGTTGGTTTATTTGCAAATGCAACACTTATTTAAAGGAAACACGGTTATCCAGTGGGTACGTGGAGAGTCCTTTCTGCTTACTGATATGACTTTACCACAAGGTCATGATCAGTCGTAGAAGTTATAGTCTACTTCACACATTCTGCTGTCCTGGATGTGGAAACTGGTATAGGAGACATTTGCAACATAACCTACCTTACAGAAATATCTCCTTCTAGTCCTCTATAAGACCCAACTATGTCTGTTATGACTAAAAATAATATTATGACTTGTTCACTCAAACATAGTTCTAGGTGAATACACGGGCTTAAGTCAGTATATTAATTTGACCTGAAAAAACCTCGCTATTATAATCTTTCTTAACTTCATAGTCATGATCAGCATTTTTATGCATGATTACTAATGACTTTGAGCAACTCTATCATGGAGCCTGATGCAGCAATAAGTAGATTAATATTAATGACCAGCTGGCTGAAGTCAGATTTGCTTTGTGTTTTGAAGAAGGAATCACTGAAGATAAAGCTACCTTGGAAAATTACCCTCACCAACTTTATTCCACTCAAAGGTTTTCAGAGGCACTCATAAATATTAAATTATTAAGTTTCAGGATAAATACTAATACTAATACTAATTCTAAAAGCAGTTTGAAAATCCTGGGAGCAGTGCAACTGCCTACATTTGCTGTAGGAATATTTATCAGGCAAAGAAGGCCTGTGAAGTCTAAAGTCAAAAAAACTATTTCCCCAGAAACAAAAGCAAAAATAAATTATTGGGACTATACCAAAATAAAAAAGCTCTTGCACAGTGAAGAGAACCACCAACAAAACCAAAAAGGCAAACTATTGATGGGAAAAAATATTTGCAAATGATATATCTGATAAGGGATTAATATCCAAAGTATATAAAGAATTTCTACAACTCAACATCAAAAATAATAATGATGATGATGATAATCTGATTTAAAAATGGGCAGAGGCCCTGAAGAACATTTTTCCAAAGAGGACATACAGATGGCCAACGGACACATGAAATGATGTTCAACATCACTCCTCATCATGGAAATGTAAATCAAAACCACAATGAAATATCACCTTACACATGTCAGAATGGCTAAAATCAAACCACATAAGAAATAACAAGTGTTGGGGCGCCTGGGTGGCTCAGTGGGTTAATGCCTCTGCCTTCGGCTCAGGTCATGATCCCAGGGTCCTGGGATCGAGCCCCACATCAGGCTCTATGCTCAGTGGGGAGCCTGCTTCCTCCTCTCTCTCTGCCTGCCTCTCTGCCTACTTGTGATCTCTGTCTGTCAAATAAATAAATGAAATCTTTAAAAAAAAAAAAAAAAGAAATAACAAGTGTTGGTGAAAATATGGAAAAAAAATGAACCCATGTGCACTATTGATGGGAATGCAAATTGGTACAGCCACTGTAGAAAAGAGTATGGAGTTCCTCAAAAAGTTAAAAATAGAATTACCATATTATCCAGCAATTCCACTACTGGGTATCAACCCAAAGAAAACAAAAACACTAATTTGAAAAGATACATGCATCTTAATGTTTACTGCAGCATTATTTACAATAGCCAAGATATGGAAACAACCCAAGTGTCCACCCATAGGTGAGTGGGTAAAGAACATGTGGGATATATGTAAAGGAATATTACTCGCCCATAAAAAGGAATGAGATCTTGCCATTTGCAACAACATGGTTGGATTGAGAGGGTATACTGCTAAGTGAAATAAATCAGAGAAAGACAAATACCGTATGATTTCACCCACAGGTGGAATTTAAGAAACAAATGAAGAAAAAAAGAGACAAACCAAAAAACAGACTCTTAAATACAGAGATAACAAATAGGTGGTTGCCAGAGGGGAGGCGGGTCACGGAACCGGTGAAATTGATAAAGGGGATTAAGAGTACACTTACGATAGCCCTGAGTGACGTATAGAATCACAGCATCATTATTTGCAACAAAACAAAACGAAAACCTCTTTAGCCAATAAGACCCACGTAGCAAAAACGGGTTTCCGAAGGGAACATTTATTACGTAAATTCCATATTATGTAACCGTTTCATTTTCTTTTCCCTGATTATAATGACTGATTTTGGAATTAGTGTGGTATGAAATGATTTCTCAGACACAGATTGCAAATGTTAGCATTGGTCCTATTGGAGATAAGGGCTCTCTAGTCACAAAGGCATACCTGCGACCACCATCCAGAAATGAATTAAGTCAGTGGCTTTCAAACAGTTCTCAGGTCCTAACATTTCTTCAGAGGTGTCTCAGGGCTGTAGCAGGGCTGGGGTAGGCCAGGAATTCCCTGGAGGAATACAGCAAGCTCCACTGCCATGGCCAGCTGCATCTTTTTTGTATGTTAACTTTCAGTACAAAATTTCACTTGTTAAAAAAAATTTTTTAAAGCCTGCTGAGTTTTTAAAAAGTTTAAAAATCCCTGAACTAGGATTTCTGCCAAACAGAGGAGAGTGGGCTATCATTTGTATGGCCCCAGAGCCCTGACAAGTTTTTTTTTTTTTTTCTGTTTCCCCTTTCTATAACCATTCCTCATTCTTCCTATTATTATTCCTCTTTGTTTCTGCCCCTTCTTTTTCCTTTCTCCTAGTTTCCCTCCCCTTCCTTCCACTTTTTCTCTATCACAATAAAACATTTGGTTCGGTACTTAATAGCACTGGTAAGCCTCATTGGTGACTTTATATATTCAATAAATATTTGTTTACCTCTGAAGATGTTCAGTGCTGGGGATGTCCTTGCTGGGGTCCTTGAGAAGCTCAGGGTGCAGAAGAGCATGGAGAGCTGCAAGCAAACCAGGAATGCCATAGGTTGTGGTAAGCAACAGCTGCAAGCTGAGAGGACAGGTCAGCAGAAAGGTTTACAGCATGGGTTCTAGGGTCAGACTGCTTGGGTTCATCACATTCTTACTCAACTGTTTGCTAGCTGTGTGATCTTGGCAAGCTGCTTGATCTCTGAGCTTCAATTAGGTTTAAGAAAGAGAAAGGAAGGAAGGAGGGAAAGAAAGAAAGAAGGAAGGGAGGAAGCAAAGAAGGAGGGAGGGAGGGAGAGGAAGAAAGAAAGGAGAGAACAGGCCTCAAATGGAGTCACTTGTACCCAGCCCAAATCACCAAACTAAGCCTTTGTACCTACCTTAATCACGCTTTCAGCCTCTCCCAGGAGTGGGATCTTACACCAGCCAGTCTTGAATTACCTGGTCTGCATGAGTGAGGTCATCCGCCTGATAGACCCCTGCTGTGCTCCAAGGGAAGGTGACCTGCCTGAAACACTGC
>ML099246.1:9074-26722 GCA_003697995.1 Taxidea taxus jeffersonii
AAAAAAAAAAAAAGAATTTGAGGGGGAAGGGGCGGGATGCTTTCAAGGATATGGAAGACTGGGAAACTGAGGGGTGTCTGGGGGAGACTGACGATTGGGGGAGCCCAAGGAAGTGGAAAACTGGGGGCATCTGAAGGATATGGAGGAATGTGAGTTGCCTGGAGATGAAGGAATGGAGACGGAGCACCTCGGGATTTCTGGGAAGAAAGGGAGGATGTGCCATGTTGGAGGGAGGAGGATCTGGGAGTCGTCCGGGGTAGGGAGAACTGGGGGTGCCTGCAAGGAAAGGGGGTCTTGGATACCTGGGGAAACTGGATTCGGGGTGTCTAGGAGAGGGATGGCTGGAAGATGCTCGGGAGATGGGGGCTCGGGGGCGTCGGGCGTCTGGGAGCGCTCTGGGCAGAGCTGCGGGCCGGCTCCCCCCTCCACCCCGGCTCACCGAAGAAGGGCGGCAGGTGGGACACCGCCTCCAGGAAGGGCCCCGTCTCGATCTGCTTGTCCGCGGGCAGAGGCTTCAGCAGGTGCTCCGCCAGCAGCGCCATTTCGGGGTCGAGGCCGGCGGTGATGCCCCAGCCGGCGCCGCGGGCGTCCACGCCGCCGCCCGGGCCGCCGCCGTCAGCGCTGGGGCGGTCACTGCCGCCCGCCGCAGACTCCGGGGACGCCAGCGTCGCCACTTCCGCTCGCGCCGCGCCCAGCGTAGCCGAGCGCTCAGCGCCGCCCGCAGGCCGAGTGCCTAAGCGTCCCGCCGCGCCGCCCCGCCCCTGCCCGCCCGGACCAATCCGCACCCGCCTTGGCAGGCCTCCGCGCCGCCATTGGTCGGGGGGCGGGGCCGGCCTGTCCCGCGCGGGAGCGAGCCGACTCGCCTGTCCAGGACATCCCAGGTGGGCCGCTCCCAGGCGAATCTTCCCCAGGTATCTGCCGCAGCCTCCCGGTGTGTTGCCCCTCCGCCCCCAACCTGGGCGCACCGGCTTGGGCCGGGTCCTCGCCCAATGCGGGCGTAGAACTGCTCAGGTCACAACTCAACCCACCTACCAGCAGAGGGTTCCAGCCCAACGCAGCCACCGCCCCCGAGGACACCTGTTTCCTCAGCAACAAGAGTCTGTCCTCCAACGGCCCCAAGCAGCCTGTTGGACCCCGCTTGGGTCTCGGTCCTCTTTAGCTACGACAATGGGGACGTCTGATTCTTTTTTTTTTTTTTTTTTTAAGATTTTATTATTTATTCGTAAGAGAGAGAGGGAACAGAAGCAGGGAGAGTGAGAGAGGGAGAAGCAGGCTTCCCGCTGAGCAAGCAGCCCGAGGTGGGGCTCGATCCCAGGAGGTTGGGATCATGACCTGAGCTGAAGGCAGACGCTTAACGACTGAGCCACCCAGGTGCCCCCGTCTGATTCTTCTTCAATGATCTCAGATCATACCAATACCGTACTGGACGCTGCTCAAGTCACAAGTTTGACTCGGCCATGCCTAACTAAGACTCCTGTTTCCCCGAATCTGGGGTCCAGGCTGACCTGAACAGTCCGATGTACCTGCCTGTCACCACTTGGAGCACAATTCACATCAGTTGCAACCCACCTAAATGCTTGTGTCCTAAAACCCAATGCCCATCTTCTCCAAAAACTCTAGCACATAGTTGTTGAGAGGTTCTCATTCATGCCAGAATAAATCATTTTGTGCCCAGCATGGGCCGTGCACTGTGCTAGGTAGGAATTGTGGATCAAAGTTATGAACGGTACAGCAAAATTTCTGATGCTGGCATTCTGCTTCGGGAGATAATACACAAATAAGACGGTTTCAGACACTCATAACTAGAAATGAAGAAAATAAAATGTCAGAGTGTCAGAGGAGGACAGAGGGAAATAGGAGGTAGGAGGTTGGAGTACCTATGAAGAGCCGAGACCTGAAGGAGATGTAGGTGACAGCCAGAGTGGCTGGAGACTGTGCAAAAGCCTTAAGGTGTCAAAAAGCCTGATATGTGCAAGCAACCCCGAGGGACCAGGAGAGGGAATGGGAGTGGAGAGATAAGAGTTTAGCTCGGGGAGGAGAGTAAGGGCATGTTGGGTTAGGTAGGGGGTGGCACAGAGTTTGGATTTTATCCTAAGGGCAATGAGAAATCACTCATGCTAGAAAAGTAATGGCTAAACTGTAATAAATATTTTTAATTCAATCTTTCAGAGGGGCAGATGGGAGGAGAGATTGTTCTAAGACAAGGGTATAACCCAAATACAATCAGGAAGTGAGGGGGTCTGAGGGAGACAAAGCTATCATCATTCTTGCTCATGACACAGACCATGACATGCCCCATCAAGTCGGATCTCTCACTGATAGAAGCCCAAGCCATCCACTTTGGCTTGTTCCCACCCCACCCAACCTCACCACCTCAGGCATCCTAAGATACCATCTCCCTGAAGCCTCGCCACCCCGCCCAGCACCCTGGCCCAGCGCCAGTACCCCACCCTCATGTCGGACACCTCCGTCAATCCCACGGAGAGATCACAACCTACAATAAGGACCTCCAGCACCAGACAACACCCTGATTTCTCAACTTGCTCCATCCTAACCGAACCACCCAGAAACTATGGGTAACACCAGATTTTCAAATCTGTAAGAATTGTCTGACCATGGGACATTTAATGTGCTGAGAAAGGTCATTTCTCCAGGTTAATGGAATATTTTCAAAGTTTATCTATCTACCCATCTTGTCTGCCCACCCATCCATCCATCCAACATGTCTTAAGTGCCTGCTCTGGGGAGGTTTCCATACCTTATGATAGGGACTGGGCTGATCCCAGGGGCTAGCTGCTAGTAGAAATGGATGCTATAGGCTATGTGTTATACAATAAGGAGGGATGGGGACTGAGGAGTAGAGGTGACGGGGACTGTGGAGTAGGGATCACATGGCCCATCTAAAGGGCAATGCGGGGGGCTCCTGGGTGGCTCAGATGGTTAAGCATCTGCTTTCAGCTCGGGTCATGATCTCCAGGTCCTGGGACTGAGCCTCAAGTCAGGCTCCCAGCTCAGCAGGGAGTCTGCTCCTCACTCTCCCTTTCCCCTCCCTGCTGCTTGTGCTCTCTCTCTCTCTCTCTCTCTCTCAAGTGAAAAAATAAAATCTTAAAAAATAATAAAAAATAAAGGACACTATGGGGGTGCCTGGGTAGTTCAGTGAGCTAAACATCCAACTCTTGGTTTTGGCTCAAGTCATGATCTCAGGGTCTTGAGATCAAGCTCCCTGTCTGGTTCAGCACTCAGTTAGGAGTCTGCTTGTCCCTCTCCCTTTGCTCCTCCCCCTGCTCTGCTCTCTTTCTCTCTCTAAAATAAATAAATTAAGTAAATCTTTAAAAAGAAGCAGCAGCTAATCACTTTGGGGAAACCAGGGCAGCTCAGTGGCTCTAAGGCTTCTCTCTCACGACAAGGTGGAGAAGGCTAAGGTTGCCAGTGATCTCCTGGGAAGAAAGGGTCCAGAAAGATCAAACCCTTCTGCTTCAGGAAATACCAGATTATTCCTCATTTCCACCTCCTCATGTCCCTAGCATAAAGTTCTGGTGAGGAGTAGAAGGAAGGAAGCTCTAGATCAGTGGTTCTCAAACTTGAATAAACATCAGAATCCCAAGGGCTTTGTAAAACACAGACTGCCGGGTCCCCACTCCCCCATCCTGCTCATGTACAAGCACTCTCTCTCGCTCTCAAATAAATAAATCTTTACAAATATATTTAAAAAATAAAGGACACTGTGACTATTCACCTGGCCCTCATTGCCCAGAGCTGTTAGCTTTCCAGCTTTCCTAACAAGTGAGAAAACTAGATTAGAGGTAAAATCTGATTTTTAGATGTTGGCAATGATTTCAAAATTTTTTAAAAAACCACTATGTAAGCCACACAGAACATTTTGTTTCCTTTTTTTCTTTTGACGTAATCTCAGACTTACAGAGAAGTTGTGAGTACAGTTCAAGTAACTTTTTACCCCTGAACCATTGGAGGTTGGTTGACACAATGCCCATCACCCTAAGTAGCTCAGTGTGTATTTCCTCCAAACAAGGGTGTTCTCCAATGGAATCACAGTATATCCATCAGTGCTGGAAATTAATACTGATTCATCATTACCATCTAAAGTTCAGACCCATTCAGGTTTCACCATTTGTTCAAATGATGTCCTCTGTAGCAAAAAGGTCCACTTCAGGATCTCATGTTGCCTATGATTAGTTGTCTTGTGACGTCTCTTGAATCTTTTTCAATCTGGAATATTCCCAAGTCTTTCTTTGACTCTTATGACCTGGATACTGTTAAAGAGACAGTGTAGTGGGGCGCCTGGGTGGCTCAGTGGGTTGAGCCTTTGGCTCAGGTCATGATCCCGGAGTCCTGGGATCGAGTCCCACATCAGGCTCCCAGCTCCATGGGGAGTCTGCTTCTCCCTCTGACCTCCCCTCTCATGTTCTCTCACTCTGTCTCTCTCTCTCTCTCAAATAAATAAATACTTAAAAAAAAGAGAAAGTGTAGTTATTTGGAGAGTATCTCTCTCTTTATGTTTATCTGATGTTTCCTCTTAATTAGATTTAGGTCATTCATTTTTTGAAAGATTTTATTTATTTTGTTTTAAGAGAGAGAGAGAATGAGTGGGGAGGAGGGGCAAAGGGAGAGAGAGAGCGCGCGAGGGAAGCAGACTCCTGGACTGAGCAGGGAGCCCAACGCGGGACTCGATCCCAGGACCGTAGGATCATGACCTGAGCAGAAGTCAGATGCTTAACTGACTGAGCCCCCCAGGCACCCCTCAGGTCATGCATCCTAGATTCTATTTTTTTTAAATAATCCCTACGCCCAACATGAGACTCAAACTCATAACCCCAAGATCAAGCGTCATACGCTCTATTGACCAGACCAGCCAGGTGTCCCATGCGTCTTAGATTAGAAGTGGAATGTGGATTCTATACATCACTAACGATCACAGAAGTGATGCCATGCCTTTCTTGCTGCATCATAACGGGTGACGCCTGACTTTAATTTGTCCCACTGTTGGTACTGTGAACTTCGATCACTGAATGAGGCTTTCCCACTGTGCAGTGAACCTGCTCTTTTTCTCATTGAAATTAATAAATAATCCATAGGGAGGTACTTGGAGACCAAGTAAATGTCCCACCTCTCATCAAACTTTCCATTGGTGTATGTCCGTAGAGACTGATGTAAATGACTCCATGGGCTACGGTACATTACTGCTTTTCTTTGTTTAGGTGATAATTCATCCCAGATTGGGCCTGTGACAGCCCCCGCAGGTGGGCTTCTGTGTCCTTTCAACATGCCACTCATTCTGTGAGCACTTCCTTACCCTCTAACACAATCTATGTGTCCTTTCCCTCCCCTAGGCCTGAAAACAGCCATTTCTCCAAAACACGGAAGTCCCTTTTCATGGAGAACAGTATTCAGGCACCAAGATCTAGATGCGCTTCCTGTTACTGAGGAGTCTCTGCTCCTAGATCTTCTCCATGGACAGAATTACACACGCGTGTGCACACCCATGCACACACACATTTATGTCAATATTTGTCTCTATTTTCCTCTATAGTCCTCTGTTATATTAAGGACCATGAGTTTGGGATGCCTGGGTGGCTAGGGCAGTTAAGCATCTGCCTTTGGCTCAGCTTGTGGTCCCAGGGTCCTGGGGTCGAGTCCCATATCAGGCTCCCTGCTCAGCGGGGAGGCTGCTTCTCCCTCTGCCTGCCTCTCTGCCTGCATATGCTCTCTCTCTCTCTAACAAATACATCAATAAAAATCTTAAAATAACAACCACAACAAAGGAAAAAAACCATGAGTTCATCCTAATAGATCCAATTACAATCCAAGTCCCCAGAGCTAATTCCCGTTTTTCCCATTTCCACATTGGTAATTCCCTTGTCCACTGAGAAACCTGGTGTTCTTGTTGTTTTCAGCATGTTCACTTATTTGTCCCCGTATGCGACAATTTCTTACTGTGGATGCCACCCTCCCCGAGACAAGGATGCCCTTTCCAGCCCACTGGAGCTCAGACACTTCATACCAGGCTGCCTTTCTGCGAGGATGCGCTCCTCCCTCCCATGAGCTCTGGCCCCCGAGGCTGTGCTCCTCTCACCCCATGCAGACACTCTTCTTACCCTGTGTGGGCTAGGACACCTCTCTGTAGGGTCAGCATGTCCCCTCTCCCTGCTCTCCCACTGTTGACGCTTACCTTGCTGAGACCCACCTGTGGCTCTGGGATTGAATGGCTCAAGAAGAGAAGGGAAGGGAAAGGAGGAGACGAAAGGAAGAGGGGAGGGGCCGCGTGGTGTGTTTACTCTGAACCAAGGAGAGCGGAGGATGAAATCAGCAATAAGTAAAGTGTTATGGGGGACAATACAGCCAGACACAGAGGAATCACCTCATCTTTTCGCACTGTGGGACCATCCTATTTGCTCCATCTACGGCAAACTCCCTCTCGAGCTGATCTGCAGGACCAGCTTAGCCAGCGGGAGTTTACTCTTGTGGTTGGAACTGACCCAGTGGGGCTGAGGTGTTCACCCTGCACAGTTTCATCACCTCCCCGAGCCAGCCCCACCCGGGGTTAATAGCTTCTTCCCATACTGAATCATCCAATCCTGGTTACTCAGACTGTCTCTCCCCAGTGGGATCTGTTGGGATGGATAAAGTAGGTCAAATCCATGGTCTTTTTGACATTTTATCCCCAGCCTTCCCACAGGCAGCAATAATAATAATAATAATAATAATAATAACAGCAACAACAACAACAATGGCAGGTCCTGTTTTTTGAGCACTTACTGTGTTTGAAGCCCAACACCTCCACTTTCTGGCTGGGTGGCTGTGGACAAGTCACTTCCTGTGTGAATTTCCTGGGGCTGCTGTATTGCAAAGGCCCATAAGCCTGGTGGGTTAAAACAACCAAAAATTTATTCTGTTTAGGAGGCCAGAAGTCTGAAATCCGTATCACCAGGGCAAAATCAAAGTGTCACCCCCATGGCATGCCCTCGGAAAGTTCTGGGGGAGAATTGGCTCCTTGCCCCTTCCAGCTTCCAGAGGGTGCAGGCGTCCTTTGGCTCAGGCTGCACAGGTCCCATATCTGCCTCTGTCTTCACACAGCTTTCCTGGTGGGTACACAGCCCCTACCCCCATTTCTGTCTTATAAGGGTGCTTGTGATGGCGGTTAGGGCCCACCCAGGTAAGGCAGGGTAATCCCTCCAGCGCAGGATCCTTAACTGGATCACATTTGCTCTGTCCCACATGAGGTCACATTGCGGGGTGCCAGGGAATGAGAGCCCCTCTCTTTGGGGACACATTCATTACTCAGCCTACCACACTTTCTCTCTCTAACCCTCCACAGTCTTGTTGGGGACCAGATTCTCCTGTCCCTTCAAGGTCCTCGCTGGACCAAGAACCAAGTTGATGTAAGCCAGATTAACAGGAGAAAATCAGATTGAATTTCGTATGTATGGGGGAATCCACATAGACATGGAAATTCCAAAGACAGGCACAGTGAGGTGTATGCATCATGCTGAGCTAAGGAGAAGGGGTAGGGGGTCTGGGACTTCGAAGAGAAGGAATGCAGTTCACAGGAAAATGAAAAAGAGTAAATATTTGGAGTCTGCCTGGGTGGCTCAGTTAGGTTAGTCTACCTTTGGCTCATGTCATGATCCTAGGGTCCTGGGATCGAGCCCTGTATTGATTGAGCTCCCTGCTTGGCGGGGAGCCTGCTTCTCCCTCTCCCTCTGCTGCTCCCCATGCTTGTGCTTGGTCTCTCCCTGTCAAATAAATAAATAAAATTTTTAAAAAAGAGCAAATATTTGGTAAACACATTTGCTGGGCTGCTCGGGAACAACAGGATATTGGAGAGGACTTAGATCCAAGTGGCCTTCCTGGGTCCCTCCCTGTCCACCATACCTTGTTCATACCATAATGTGGTTATATATGGTGCTAGCTCTCTTCCTTGAGCAGGTCCTCTATCTAAATTATTTTTAGGCAGTTCCGGCGGGGATGGGTGAGAGGTAAAGCACTTTTCCTGAAGCTGCTGGGGTTTGATGGCTTCTTAACTCCCATCATTTCATGCCGATGCAGCCGATCCTGGGGTGGCCCACCCTTGGCCCCTATGCTCTCATCGGTGAAACAAGGCTGGTAGGTCACGGTCATGACCTCTCAGGGCTGATGTGAGGGTGAAGGGGTTAACGTAAATCAGGCATTTGGCAAGCTGGCAAGCAGGCAGCCCTCGATGAATGGGATGGTTATTATGAATTGATTTCTTGAGTTATTTCCACCCAGGACTGGCAGTCCTGGGGGTAATTGATTCCAGTGATGTCCCCTCTCCAACTGCCAGGTTTTCAGCAGGACTAAATGTGCCAAATGGGCTTTGTTGAGCCAACTCCTCTGGGTGTGAAGAGCCACCATGCCAACCCGCCTTGCCAACCCGCCTTGCTGTTTCCAGGGCCCGTCTGCTGCTTTTCCCTAATTAACGCACAGGCGACACCCACCAGCAGGCCCGCTTGCTGCTGTCCCAGGAAAACGGCACAGCACGCTGCAACTCAGTATTTGCACGGTTTTTCAGTCACTGGATGAAAATAGTATTGGGGGCATTGAAACAGCACAGAGCAGAGGAAAGGGAAAATACCACCTCATTCTTGCACCCACACAGGGCGCAGTGCTGGTTGGGGGGTGGGTTTGGGGGGAAAATGCTGCCAGCAGACCCAAGCATTGATTGTGTCCCTGACCCAACACTTCGTGGCAAACGACCGCTGTTAGTCAGCTGGGGAAATAGAAAAATTGAAAGCTGGTCTCCTTCATTCCGCTCTATTCCACACTACTTCTTGAGGGTCTCCCTTTTTTTTTTTTTGAAGATTTTATTTATTGATTTGATAGAGACATAGAGAGCACAAGTAGGCAGAGCCGCAGGCAGAGGGAAAGAGAGAAGCAGATTCCCCACCAAGTAGGGAGCCCAACGCAGGACTGGATCCCAGGACCCTGGGATCATGACCTGAGCCGAAGGCAGATGATTAACCGACTGGGCCACCCGCGTGCCCGAGCTTCTCCCTTTTCCAACAGGAATAAATCCCGCACTGAATCTGAGCATCTCAACCTGAGATGAGGGAACAGGAACACGGACTCCGCATTCTGGCAGACACAGGATCGAGCCCTAGGTCTACCACCTCCCGCTGCATGACCTTGAGCAAATGACATTATCTCTCTGAGCCTCTGTTTCCTCATCTGCAAAATGGGGATCCAAATGACATTTCCTTCAAAGTGTCAAGGACAAAGCTGGGGGAGACGGCATCTTTAAAGATTCACCTCGGACACGTGTTGGCACTTGACAGAGGTCCCATGGGGATGCCGAGGGTGATGTCACTGACTGTCAACATGCCCTCCCCGGCTCTCAGAAATCTGGGGTAAAAGCAGATAAAAGCAGGAAAGTGGAAAGCACCCAGGCCCACCTGTCAGGGGACCCACGATCCGATTCTAACCCTGTGGACTGGTTTCAAGACTTGATGTCCCTCTCTGAGCCTCATTTTCCCTGAGGGCAAAGGGAGTAGGTCTGGCCTGATAATTTCAGAGGTCCCTCCCTCTGTTACGAGCAGGCTACAAAGGCACACACACACACACACACACGAGATACGTCTTTCCACAATGTCAGCTTTATTCAGTCCTAAAGCCAAGTTCACATAATTACAAAGCAGGTTCAGGATTCCCAAGTCAATGACATCTCACCACACGACTAACTTGGCTTCAGTCTACACTACACAAGTCACACAACCAACAAGGTAACAGAGCGGGGAGGAAGTTAAGGAAGGAAAGAAAAAAAAAAAAGAAAAGAAAAAATGCGAAGTCAGTCTGCGGGTGCTGTTGAGAAGAGATCTGGGTCTGGTCCCGGTCAGCTCTTGGCACTTACCGCTTCTCCTTATTCTGTTCAAACCGGGAAGGATCTCAGTTCTGTTGGGAGGTCGAGCAGACCCTTGGGTGGTGTCTGCCTTTTTTTTTAGAGAGGGGGTCATGGCTGAAGAGTCTGACAGTTTGCTGCCAACATCCTCTCCCGTTGAAAGGGGCTTATCAGTCCTGGACTGCCACACACCTGCTCTGCTCCTGCTTGTTATCAGCTCGGGTGTGTGATCAGCTGCAGCTGGTCCTGGCCATATCTCGCAGCCGAGGTACCCTTAGTGGCTGGCGTCATTACTCCGCACAGGCCCCGGCTTGACACGAGTGACTCCATCTTGTTTTCTACACCCTTCTACCTTCTAATTTCAATAGTGGCTTTGGGGGGTGTGTTCCTCACTCCTGCTGCCATTCCCCCAGGACCCAGGCCACTCACGTGAGTCCTTTACTGTCCTGGTGAGGGTGGTGTGGAGATAGGACAAGTGAGGAAGACTGCCCCAGGGACAAAGGTTCTTGACATTCAGGAGAGGAGTCAGGAACAGCCCAGGTGCTTGCTCAACCGAGATTGCGCTCATTTTCAGGAACCAGTCCTAGCAATGGCCCAGGTTGGGGGCAAACTTCCGGCAACGGTGTGGCCCTCCAGCTCCTGCCCCCACGTCCCCAACGACAAGTGTGCTTAGGTTAAACGTGTCCCACTGGCTAGAGTTTCACTCACTCCTTCATCCAGTATTTTTACTAAGCACCTGTTGTGGACCAATAGGTAGAGCAGAGACCTGGGGACACATCATAGGAACAAGGCAGCAGGTCCCTGCTCTCATGAAGCTCAGTCTTGTGTGAACAGGTTATTAAGTTTAAAAAATCATTGCTTTCACACTGCAGCGAACTCTATGGGAAAAATGCAGTGTGTCCCAAGGCCAGGCATCCTGACCCCATCAGAGAGGATCAGGGAGGGCTTCCTGGTGAAAGGGGCAAAAGGATAAAGAGGAATCAGAAGCCATGCAGAGCCTTCCAGGCAGAAGGAACAGCATGGTGGAAACTGGCCACGGGAGTCAAAGGAAAGGCCAGTGTGGTGGATGAGGTTAGCCAAGAGCCAGACCCCCATTCTGGGTCCAGAGGCCTGCTCATGGTGTGGGCTTCACGCAAAGGGAAATGGGGAGCCCAGAAAGGCTCAAGCAGAGAAGGGAGTTGCTCTGACTCCCTCCACTGGTCACCTTGAACTTGGGAACTTAGGAAGTGGAAGCTCTGCCATCCAGGATTGGCCAATGGGTCTGGGAAAGTCTCAGAAAATGCAAGACTGGCTTGATGACGCCCCATCTCAGTGGACTGGGACCACATCTGACAGCCCAGCAGAATGGAATTGGTGTGGGCTTTGGGATGGGGACCCTGGACCACTCGAAGCCTCAGTCTCCCCATCTGAAAAGTGGGGTTGCGACAACCGTACTTCCCGGAGACACTGTGAGAAGGGAAGTCACAGGGGCGCGGGACAGTCCCTCTCCAATGCTGAGCGGATACCGGCTGAGTCTCCCCTTCTCTGTGGCTTCTTCCTGCCTCCGCTCACTGAGGCCACCAGTGCTCTCGCTAGACACACCAGCTCTGCTGCTTTGGGCACGCCCTCCCCGCCTCTGGGCCTCGGCTCCCCCTGTATAAAGTCAGGGGTGAGCGCCACCAAGCAGGGTCATGTGACTCCAACAGAGGTCTTGGGACTCCCAACCCCAGGGGAATTGGGTGGAGGTGAGGCAGGGGGTGTTTGTGGTTGGGGGGAGCCTCTGACATCAGTTTTCCAGATGCTGTCGTGGTTGAAGAATTATACTCACGTATCACACTTTTCCCTCGGCAGGCATGCTGTCGGCACGCGGTGTGTGCGTGTCTTCTGAAATTCAGCCATGGCAAAGCCCACCAGCCTGAGTGATTCAAGCTCTACTCCAGGCCCCTGCTGCACCCCTGGGGGGCAGGGGAAGCAGTCTTCCAGCAACCTCTCCTATCTGTGGGCCACAGCCAACTGCCAACCTGCCTGGGGAAAAGGGTATTTGAATATTTTGTTTTCTGGTGTCTTTTCTGGCCAGTAATATCTCGGGCACAGAAATACCCATCCCCGCCCACAGTGTGATAAGTGCCGTGGGAGTATTATTATTGTTATTATCTGTTACCAAACCTGATTTTGTACATTAAATAACAGCTGAAACACACTAAGATGGTTGCACAACCTTGTGAGCGTGCTTTTTTTTTTTTTTAAGATTTTATTTATTTATTTGAGAGAGAGAAAAAGAGAGTGTGCATGAGCTGGGGGCGTGGAGGGGCAGAGGGAGAGGGAGAAGCATGCTCCCTGCTGCGACTGCGTAGGGCTCCATCCCAGGACCCGGGGATCACGACCTGAGCCAAAGGCAGATGCCTAACTGACTGAGCTGCCCAGGCGTCCCCATTCTGAGTGTACTTCATGCCACTGAATCACACACTTAAAAATAGTTGATTATATAAGTGTATTTTAATACCCTCTTTCCCAAGTGTCATGCATATATGATCTATCACTGTGAGCAATGTTGCTCTAGAAAAGTCTGTCGATGGGAATGCTTCCTGATAACTGAAAAATGACTTAAAGCAAGAAGTCTCTTTAGTTTACCTTCTAAAAAGGAATCTCACTGCATGTATATACCACATCTTCGTTATCCACTAACAATTCTTTACTGTCTACTTAAATCTTTGTTAAGGGCAGATGCCTGGGTGGCTCAGTCGGTTAAGCGTCTGCCTTTAGCTCAGGTCATGATCCCAGAGTCCTAGGATCAAGTCCCACAAAGGGCTCCCTGCTTGGTGGGGAGTCTGCTTCTCCTTCTACCCCTCCGCCATGCTTGTGGGCGCTCTCTCTCTCAAATAAATAAATAAAATCTTAAGAAAAAAACAGACTTTGTTAAGGGGGCAGGTCTCAAGTTACATGTGTTTTTTGTTTTACCATAAAACAGTAATAAAAAGAAAAACTTAGAAGAAAAAAAAAAAAAAAGGAAGCCCTAGCTATGGGGTTAGGCCCCACAGATGGGCTGATTCTGTTTCTGAGCTCACCATATCACCATCAAGGAGCAGATCCTTCTCTCTTCCTGCCCTGTGATGATCACAGCCAGCTGTGTCAGGGGCCTTCCTCCCAGTGGGAATATGGCTGCAGCAGCACCCCGGGTCTCCCCCAGAGAGGACAACCCCCAGCAACCTCCTCTCACACCCAGCAGACCTCCCCTGAAGTGTCGTTGGGCAGAACTGGGCCACACGTCCCCTCCCATACAAGGGCCCACTGCTGTTGGTTTAGACACATCAGGATTTCCTCCTGAACCAGCGGAGGGTACTCCACCAACGAGGGTGCAGCTTGAGTGAGGAAACAAGGGGGCAATGGCTAGGAGTCAATCACAAACCCCGGTATGCAAATAACAGTTTCCCAGAGCCTTCCTTTCCGAGAGGGGGAACCGAACCCAGCACTTCCAGAGGCAGGTGCTATGCAGAAAATTGTCAGTATCAGGGCCGTTGTAACACCAACAGTGATGATTTGTCAGGTCCTGACACTGGGCCAGGCTCTGGGCTAAGGCAGCTGTTAATAACAAACTCGTGCTGTCATCTCCATTTCACAGATGGGAAAATCGAAGCTCAGAGATACAAAATGATTGAGAACTGCATGGAGGCGCCTTCCTTCCTATTGGCTTGGCCTTGAAAAATAAAAGGAATACAAAAAACAGTGCCATTACATCAGAGGAATATATTCTAGCAGTTGGAAGCAGGCTGAACTACCAGAGGGCTCTGGATGGAAGGTCCTGGAACATGACTGCATTTTGCAGCAGCTTCCTCTGCACATAGGAGCAGGGTCTGAGGAGCTCACCTGATTTCCAAATGGAGCATCACTGGTCATGGGAGGTCCCAGCCATGGATCTGAAAAGGGCGGACTTACCTGTACAGGTGTTTTTCAGGAAGATGATGTCCACACTGGGAGGAATAAGGTAAACATGTCCATGCTTGGGGCGCCTGGGTGACTCAGTTGTTGGGAGTCTGCCTTCAGCTCAGGTCATGATCCCAGGGACCTAGGATCAAGCCCTGCACTGGGCTCCCTGCTCAGCTGGGAATCTTCTTCACCCTCTGACCCTTCCCTTCTTGTTCTCTCTCTCGCTCTCATTCTCTCTCTCAAATAAATAAAATATTTTAAAAATGAAGCTATCCTAAAATAAAGTTTATTCAAAATATGGATGAGTTTCCAGTTAAATAAATCAGTCCCCTGAATGATCAGTACAGCGAAGGGAACACAGTCAATAATACTGTAACAACTTCAGCAACAGATGGTGACCACACTCTGTTTTGTATACCACTGTCTTGTCTGAAGGCTAAATTGTGCACCTGAAACTAACAGGATATTGTGTATCAACTCTACTTCAAGTAAAACTTTTTTTATTTTTTACTTTTAAAGATTTTTTTTATTTATTTGACAGAGAGAGATGGAGAGAGAGCACAAGCAGGCACAGCAGCAGGCAGAGGGAGAGGGAGAAGCAGGCTCCCTGCAGAGCAGAGAGCCAGACATGGAGCTCAATCCCAAGATCCTGGGATCATAATCTGAGCCAAAGGCAGACGCTTAACCGACTGAGCCACCCAGGCGCCCCTCAATTAAAACTTTTTTAATTAAAAAGGGGCACATGGGTGGCTCAGTCCGTTAAGCATCTGCCTTCGGCTCAGGTCATGATCTCAGGGTCCTAGGATCAAGCCCTTTGACAGGCTCCCTGCTCAGTGGGGAGTCTTTCTCTGTTGCCCTCTGCCTCCCCACCAAAGCGCCCTCTCTCACTCTCAAATACAAATAAAATCTCTAAAAAAGTTTTTAATTAAAAAGATAAACTGCCCCATCCCTGACCAATTACATCAGAACCTCTGTCTCAGGGATCAAGCATCAGGATTAAAAAAAAATCTTTCTAGGTGATTCAGACCTATAGTCGAGGTTGAGAGCCACTCACCATGGAAAGTACTTCATAAAGCCTAAAGCATGATGGAAAGGCAGGTTGTTAGGATTCATCAACCAATGTATTATTATTATTATTTTTAAATTATAAAAGTAGCAGTGACCATTGTAAATTTAAAAACGTAGGGTGAAATAAAAATTCAAATCACACTGAATCGTGCCCCCTTGTGATTTAGCCACTGTTGTTGGTGAATGTCTTTTTATACTTTCTTTCGCCTAGATATCTACAGTTATGATTATTTCTGTTCTTATTATTAAAACACACAACTGAGTGCTCTCACAGGCAGCCCCACAACCCCAGGGTCTGCTTCAGCATCTGTCATCTTCAGGGTGCATAGGGAGCCCAGTCCTGGTGAGAAGAGAGAAGCCGGAGGAATGGCTGATTTTGAAACCCCACGAAAACCCAGCTTCGACCAACGTGCCTTGGCAATGCCACCTACTAATTGAGGGCCCGGCACGGCCTCCAGTGCCACCACCCTTCAGCCAGTGGGGAGCTGATCCCGTGTCATCATGCCATCTCTCCGGCCCTCTTTTCTCCTCTTGTGCTGGGACACCCAAAGACACAAGTCCAAGAACAGTCTAACTCATGGCACTGGCCCAGGGCCCAGCACGAGCAGCCTCCACCTGCCAAGCCTTCCCCTCTCCACCTCCTGTGGGCCAGTCATCAACCTGTCACTAAATATTTAATATTGAACTCTTTAAATGGCCCAGCTGGTCCACATCGGCTGGCCTCTTTTAATAGCTACACCTGCAAGTTGCAAGCTCCTGGAAAAGCAGTCTGAAGAGGGAACACATGCTCTTGGAGGTTGCATGTGAATTCTGGGTCGCACAATCCTTGCTTTGTGACCTCAAGGGAGAGGCTTGACTGCTTAAGGGTCTCAGGTCCCTTAGGTATGGGATGGAGGTGGGACTCCCATGGGCTGGAGGGAGGCTTAAGAGAGGGAATACATCCCAAAGCATTTGGCACATGGTATTCAAATAACATTAGCTCTGTTTTGTCTTTCTTTTTGCTTGCTTTCTGCGTTATGCTTCCCTTTTCCTTTTGGAGAAGAAGGGACTCAAAAGCAGGGAATCTACTCATTCATTCGCAACAAATATTTATGGTGAGCCCACCCTGTGCTGGAGGCGGGGAGGACAGCAGGGAAGGCGGTGATCTCTGCTGAGAGGGCCCGGGGGCCCCGGAATCAGACAGGGTGGGGCTTCTACCACCTTCCTCGAGCAAGGACGCCACTCTCTGAGGCTCAGTTCAGACAACTTTAAAACGGGAATAAGGAGTGCCTGGTTGGCTCAGTCAGTGGAGTGTGCGACTCTTGATCTCTGGGTCATGAGTTTGAGCACCAAGTTGAACACCAAGTTGGGTGTAGGAATCCTACTTATAAAAATAAAATCTTTCAGGGTGCCTGTGTGGCTTAGTTGGTTAAGTGTCAGACTCTTGATTTCGGCTCAGGTCATGACCTCAGGGTCCTGGGATGGAGCCCTGCGTTGGGCACTGCGCTCAGTGGGGAGTCTGCTTGAGGATTCCCTCTCTTTCCCTCTGCCCCTCCTCCCACCACTTGTGCGTACACACAGTCTCTCTCAACCTCTCTCTAAAATAAATAAATCTCTAAAAATGTTTTAAAGAAATAAAATCTTTAAAAAAAAGTAGTAACACGGGAACAACAGTAAAATATCTCACAGGGGTCCTGAGAAGAACAAAGGAAAAGATACTTGTAAACATGCTTAATGAGCTACAGGCAGCTATGGAATCATAAGGGTAGAAGTTGAGTAAGTGGGGGCCGGTGGGGGTGGCTGCCCAGCAGAAGAGGCCCAGCGACCACGGCCGGAGGACC
Organism: Taxidea taxus jeffersonii; assembly: GCA_003697995.1. Classification (NCBI taxonomy): domain Eukaryota; kingdom Metazoa; phylum Chordata; class Mammalia; order Carnivora; family Mustelidae; genus Taxidea; species Taxidea taxus. The sequence goes on from ML099246.1 coordinate 25,737, forward strand.
ACACCAGTCAAGCCCTAGGCCCTGGAGTCCCACTAGTGCAGTCTTTTTGGTCCTTTAAGTAATTATTATACAGATAAGAAAATCAAAGGCCCGGGGAGCAGAGGGGACTCACTCAAGAGGCACAAAATCAGGACCGAAGCCAGGTCTCCCCCTACTCAATTCAGAGATTTCTGCCCCCTCCCACCCCAATTCACATATTTCTGAAGTTCCTACCACACTCAGAGAGACCCACCAATAAGCGTTCATGTTCTGGGCTCTTTTGCTGGGTTGGCTGACCCCCTGGGTAGCTGCCTCATTGGCCCATTGGCGGGCATGGGGGGATACAATATGGAAAAGAGGCTATGAACTTGGCCAAAGAGGTAGGGACTAACAGGAGGGTAACCCTGGGGAATCCCATGCATGGGGCAGGGCCGACCCGGAGTCAGCAAGAGTCAAGTAAAGGGAGATGGGAAGAAAGTACTTCCTGAGATGTACCAGGTAAACTGCACCTGTGTGCTCTCCTTTGAAACCTTCATTTCGTCTCACAAGGGCAATGCTAAAAAACAGCTCTCCTAGTACTGTTGTTAAAGGGTACACTGAGGCACATTAAAATTTCCAGGGGTTTATTAGGGCATATATCGATCTTTAAAAAAAGATTTTATTTATTTATCAGACAGAGATCACAAGTAGGCAGAGAGAGAGAGGGGGAAGCATGCTCCCCCCTAAGCAGAGAGCCCGATGCGGGGCTCAATCCCAGGATCCTGGGATCATGATCTGAACTGAAGGCAGAGGCTTTAACCCACTGAGCCACCCAGGCGACCTGCCATATATCAGTTTTAACTGAGTAGCATCAAACCAAAGGTGGGTAGGAGCTCTCCACCAGCTGGCAGGACCTGGGGGAGAGGCTTTTTACAGAGGCAAAGCAAGGAAATCACTTTACTGTTGGCTGCAGCTAACGCAGTTGCCTTATTTGGGGAAAGGCCAGATGTCAGTGGTTGGTTGTCCTT
>ML099247.1:0-22645 GCA_003697995.1 Taxidea taxus jeffersonii
TGCCTATTCTAGAGTATTAATCATTGATACAAATTTTTGAGAGTTGGGTGGGAGAAAAATAGCATCTTGCTGTTGCCTTCCTTTGCATTTCCTTAATTATTACTAGAGTTTTTTAAAATCGTTATTTTAAATAATTTTTCTATGACTTTAAGAGAGAATTTGTCAAGTCAGTGAGTAGGACGTTCATAAAAGGGATAAGCACAGCATATTTCTAACTTAATTACTACACCATTAAAATGAGCTCCGCACAATATTTCTGGAAATGGGCTTTTGTCTGAGAGACAGAGAAGAGCGTGTATGGTTTCTTTTCTAAATCTGAAGCCAAAAGCCAGGCAGCCTCCTAGAAGCTCGTGTCACCTTCGTGTCCCCACCCATGCAAGGTGGGTAAGGACCTCGCCAAACTGCTCCCTCAGCTCATAGCAGCTCCCATCCTAATTCTTAAAAGCACTGTAAAGTTTTTAAGGAGAAAGAAACAAGAAGCAGCTCTCCAGTTTTTTTCTGTGGCTAATTTAAATTGTAGTAACACAAAAATACTTTTCACTTGAACAGCCTCTAAGATTCATTTTGAAAACAGCAGTAGCCACCTTGAGACATATTTATTGTGAGTTTCCAGCACTCCAACAGTGGGGGTACAAATAAAAATTCTAAAATAACTACTTATAAAGCTCAAATGAATTTAATTAGACTGCTAAAAATGAAAAAAATACTAAATTATAAACCACCATAGACATGATTAATTACATTTACATTATGTGCAGAGCCCAAGAATGGAACCACCCCACGCTTGTTCCTCCCAGATTCGGAGGTAGGTATTGTCGCCAGCAAGCCAGCCCTTGGTAGAGGCAGACCTAGAGCCAGCAGCTGTAATCAGAGCCGTTAGTTTGATTACAAAGGGTGCCTGGGGGTCTGCAGCCTCCTGACCCTTGGGGCCACCCTACTTCCTAGAGTAGGTCCTGAAATCCTTCTCCTGGAGATCCCCAGCCAGATTTCAAGCTTTCCCCGAGGTCAGGACTGGCCTTTCCTCATCCTCTCCCATCCCCTGTGAACCAGGACACATCCCTGTTTTTGGTCTGTCCTTCCCACAGTCATTATAGCGGTCATTATAGCCGGGGCTCACTAAGTAAGTGATGAAGGAGTAAATAAACACCAGCAAAGTGAGCTGTCCTTCAGAAGGTTAAGGTCACAGACGCATCTAGATGTCTGTGACATGTTGGGGGGAGGGGGAGTCAATTTTCAAAGTATGTAAAGAAGATAATCTGATTTTTAATTTAATTTTTTTTAATTTTTAATGAACATATAATGTATTATTAGCCCCAGGGGTACAGTTCTGTGAATCACCAGGTTTACACACTTCACAGCCCTCACCATAGCACATACCCTCCCCAATGTCCATAACCCCACCACCCTCTCCCTACCCCCCTCCCCTCAGCAACCTTCAGTTTGTTTTGAGATTAAGAGTCTCTTATGGTTTGTCTCCCTCCTGATCCCATCTTGTTTCATTTATTCTTTTCCTACCCCCCAAACCACCCACGTTGCATCTCCACTTCCTCATATCAGGGAGATCATATGATAGTTGTCTTTCTCCGATTGACTTATTTCGCTCAGCATAATACCCTCTAGTTCTATCCACGTTGTCGCAAATGGCAGGATTTCATTTCTTTTGATGGCTGCACAGTATTCCATTGTATATATATACCACATCTTCTTTATCCATTCATCTGTTGATGGACATCTAGGTTCTTTCCATAGTTTGGCTACTGTGGACATTGCTTCTATAAACATTTGGGTGCACGTGGCCCTTCGGACCACTACGTTTGTATCTTTAGGGTAAATACCCAGTGATGCAATTGCTGGGTCGTAGGGTAGCTCTATTTTCAACTTTTTGAGGAAACTCCATGCTGTTTTGCAGAGTGGTTACACCAGCTTGCATTCCCACCAACAGTGTAGGAGGGTTCCCCTTTCTCCACATCCTCACCAGCATCTGTCATTTCCTGACTTGTTCATTTTAGCCATTCTGACTGGTGTGAGGCGGTATCTCATTGTGGTTTTGATTTGTATTTCCCTGATGCCGAGTGATGTGGAGCACTTTTTCATGTCTGTTGGCCATCTGGATGTCTTCTTTGCAGAAATGTCTGTTCATGTCCTCTGCCCATTTCTTTTTTTTTTTTTTAAGTAGCTTTTATTTTATTATTATTTTTTAAGATTTTATTTATTTATTTGACAGAGAGAGAGAGATCACAAGTAGGCAGAGGAGCAGGCAGAGAGAGGGCGGGGAAGCAGGCTCCCTGATGAGCAGAGAGCCCGATGCGGGGCTCGATCCCAGGACCCTGAGATCATGACCTGAGCCAAAGGCAGAGGCTTAACCCACTGAGCCACCCAGGTGCCCCCTCTGCCCATTTCTTGATTGGATTATTTGTTCTTTGGGTGTTGAGTTTGCTAAGCTCTTTATAGATTTTGGATACTAGCCCTTTATCTGATATGTTGTTTGCAATATCTTCTCCCATTCTGTCACTTGTCTTTTGGTTTTAACTGTTTCCTTTGCTGTGCAAAAGCTTTTCATCTTAATGAAGTCCCAGTAGTTCATTTTTGCCCTTGCTTCCCTTGCCTTTGGCAATGTTCCTAGGAAGAAGTTGCTGTGGCTGAGGTCAAAGAGGTTGCTGCCTGTGTTCTCCTCAAGGATTTTGATTCCTTTCTCACATTGAGGTCCTTCATCCATTTTGAGTCTATTTTCGTGTGTGGTGTAAGGAAATGGTCTAGTTTCATTCTTCTGCATGTGGCTGTCCAATTTTCCCAACACCATTTGTTGAAGAGGCTGTCTTTTCTCCATTGGACATTCTTTCCTGCTTTGTCAAAGATTAGTTGACCATAGAGTTGAGGGTCTATTTCTGGGCTCTCTATTCTGTTCCATTGATCTATGCATCTGTTTTTGTGCCAGTACCATACTGTCTTGATGATGACAGCTTTGTAATAGAGCTTGAAGCCTGGTGATTTTTAATTTTATTTTTTTAAAAAATGTGTCCGTGAAGAAATGTCTTTCAAATCCCTACCCATTTTTAAAAACCAGGTTATTTGTCTTTTTATTACTTAAAAAGGCTTCTTTCGGCCTCTGTTGAGATAGTGTGCACACTGAACACAAATCACTTTTGAAAATGTAAGGAAAAGAATTTTTTTAAAACATTGTTTCAAGGTCCTAGTTGGGGATCAACACTGTGAAGTACAGGGTCTGGTCTCCATGGTCCATCCCTGGCCAGGCATGGATTCTGGACCAGACACAGAGCCAGAAAACCAGATTCTCCCTGAGCCTCAGTGCCCTCACCTCTAAACAGAAATACTGGGGCCTAACTAGGGTGTAGCGCTGATGGAAGACTCAACGTGAGGAAATGTGGGTTCCTGGGGCCTTGCCCATCACGGCACAGATACAAGGACCAGGTTTCTCGCTCACACATTGCTGAGAGATGGCTGCACTGTGCTAGACTCTTAAGAACCACAGATGTTGGGACGCCTGGGTGGCTCAGTTGGTTAAGCGGCTGCCTTCGGCTCGGGTCATGATCCCAGGGTCCTGGGATTGAGTCCCACATCAGGCTCCTTGCTCCGCAGGGAGCCTGCTTCTCCCTCTGCCTCTGCCTCTGCCTGCCTCTCTGTCTGCCTGTGCGTGCTCTCTCTCTCTCTCTCAAAAAAATAAAAAAAATTTTAAAAAAATATTAAAAAAAAAAAAGAACCACAGATGTACCTTATGATCCTGGGGGAACTGCATTCCGCCCACTGAGCACCCGAGGTTGGAAGGACTTCTCAAGCCAGAGGAGGGGCATACAATGAATGGGTGGTTTGTAGCTTGAGCATCATTTTTAATTAATATTGTACTGGAATTTGATGGTGTGTCTGGGCCCACTGGTCCCTAACGAGGATCATAAAATATGAGCAAAAGAACAAATCCCTAAGGGGGCCAGCGTGTGAAAAATGACGGTGCATATTCCAAAGGAATAATATTAGAAAGAAACATACCATCATCATCAGAGAAACATACCAGAGGGAGGCAATCATACAGTGACCTGAAGAACAAAGAATTGTATTTCTCTCTCACTGCTGTAACAGTGTCAAGGTGAAGTGGGCAGTGTAGGAGGTGGGCATCTCTCCATGCACTGTGGGCTCCCCGCCCCGGTGCTGCCATCACAAACACAGTTGAAGCTGGAGGGCCGGGCTTACAGGTTTGAGCCACTAGGAAGGGGGATGAACGCAGAGGACTCAGCCCCACTGTCACCCGCAGGCCTGTGGATGGTCTATATCGCCTCCACTCAGGCTCCACAGCCGATAACTGCATCACCTAACTGCCAGAGAGGCCGGGCAAGGCTGTCCAGCTGAGCGGGTGAGGCCTGGCCATCATTTCATTGCTATAGAACAAGAATGGCTTTTGGTGGACAGCCTGAGACACCGGCCACCTGCACCGAAATTATCAAGTGGCTATGACGACAACATGAAGTCAGCTTAGGGGTATTTTAATTTTCTTCTTTACCTTGCTATTTGGATTTTCTAGAAATTTCCATATTGTCCTCAGGTGGTGTACAAAATAAGGGTCGAGGATATAATGATCCCAGGTTTGGAGCTAGGCCGTCTGGGTGCGAATCAGCCTTATGAACTGGATGACCTTGGACCAATGCTTTCTCTTCCATGACAAGCCTTCGCCCCAACTGTGTCATGGAAGCAAAGAACCTACCTTGCCAGCAGTGTGAGCATCGAGGGAGCAAGAACCTGCAACGTGTGCAGCCTCAGGCCTGTTCCATGGGAACCAGGGTAGACAGCACGGGGCCTCACTAGTGTCACACAGAGGTGATGGTGACTGTTAGCACCACACCACCTCACACACAGGCCTCACCGTGCCGGGAGCACCACTTCCTCTGCGCTGGGCCTTCTTCCTCTTCCTGCTCCTTCCTCATCCTCAGCCCCTTCATCAAACGCATGCATTCACTGAACACTGAAGGCTCTTCTCTCTCCGCTCTCCCTCTGTCTTCCTCACCTCCCTCCAACTCTGAGATCTCGCTCACCTCCCTGCACATTTCTAAGGTTGGCGGACACTCAGGGGTCCCACTTGCAGGGAGAAGTGGTGATTGGGCCTCAGGTGCCTGAGTTACTTAGATCCGATCACAAGGGTGAAACGGTGCTCCCTGAGCATCCTGGGAACATCCTAGGACACTCACCTGCAAGCTGGTCCCTTTCCTGCACCCCAGTTAGTGGGCCAGAACCCCCTCTCCTGTGTCCTCCTCATCCTCCTTTCTTTGTCCTTTCCTTTTCTCCTTAAATCCAAACACGTGAAAGCTTGGATGAACACAAGTAGAGGAGCCTTTTAAACAGCTCATTAAAACTATTAAAAGCAGAAAATTGACCTTGGGAAATGATTGTGCAATAGCTTTATTAGATTGCTTGGGGAAAAAAAAGTTAGAAAGGCTGGCTGTCTTACTACTGATTTCTCAGGGCTCTCCATACAGGCTTCTAAATTTGGATCTCAAGAATTATTGAGCTTTGACTGGGAAAAAAAACCCAAAAGAATCTGAAGTCCTGCCAGAACCCAGAGTAATTCTCCAGCTCTTTCTCCCAGAGCCCTTGGAGAGGGAAAGGTCTGGTTTGTCCACTTGGGAGAGGGAGGGTCACTGTTGTTGAGGATTTGGGAGCGGGGGAGTATGGACAGGTTGAGGTTTACCCACTAAACTCTCTCTCTCTCTACAACCCTGAAATGAATTTTTGCTGGCATTCATGATTGATAGATAGAAGTGGGAGGTGGACAAAATACCCAAAACCCACCTGGTAAAGACAAGCAAATGATTCAAAACACATTCAAAGACAAAAGCGCTGAGCCATCCTCTGTTAGTCTGCTAAAAGGTCTGTGTGTTGGGGGTGAGGGCTTGGCACCCAGAGAACAGAGATGGGAGTGTGGTGTGAGCACACTCACACAAAAGCCCATGTGCGCTGAGGGGCCATTTCTGGCCTGGCAACGTAGACCCAGAATGAGGGTCAGAAGGCGGGCTTCTAGAGCCTCAGAGCCAGGCAAGGCACCTCCCCACCCACACCTCCCAGTGATAAAGAGGAGCGTGAGTACTGGACCTCCAAGAGCCCTTGGCTTCCAGCAGTTACATGGCTCCCTGGGTGCCACTCCGCTTGCATTTCCTGAGCACCTACTTTGTACCAGGCCCTCTCCTAACCATGCCTTCTAGCCCTCCTCTACTCATTTAGTTTACTCTCACAGCACCCCCACTGCAGAAGGCCTGTTTTCCAGAGGAAGAGACTGGGAGTTAGGCCCCAAACCACAGAGCCAGGAAGCGACAGCTCTGGAGCTCAAACCCTCCTCTCCTGAGGCTCCTCTAGCGTGTTGGCCGCTGTACATGCTGGTACATGTGTGTACTGGAGGGAGCTAGGGCTGTGACTGTCTTTCTCTTTATGCCCACCTTCCTCCTATGCCCACCCTCCCTCTACCCCAGTCCCTGGAAGGCTGGCCTGTGCACCCATCCCACTGTATCCCCCAAACCCAGCCTGGTGCTGAGGCCTGAAGACAGATGACGACGTTGCAGAAATCCCTGTAGCACCCTCCACGCTCTAAAGGAAGCAGGCAAGGAGGCTTGTTTTCTCTAATAGCCAACTCAGATCAAAATTCATGCTGTGGAGGACCCTGGCTGGCACTCCCTAGAGGGGCTGCATTGGGTCCACTTCCAGCCAGCAGAGCCACTGAGAATACCGGTAACTCAGTCTCCCTCTGCGGCACGGGTGGAAGGAGCTGGAAGGAGCCAGAAGGAGCTGGAAGGAGGCAGAAAGAGTCAGAAGGAACCAGAAGGGGCTGCCATTCTCACCCACTGGAGGAATTCTCTAACACTATGTAAGGGCCTATTTAGCCAAAACGGCTCCATTTCGGTTGAACAGCCATTTTGTTGTTTATGCAGTAAAACTTAAACTGACCCTGCCCCCACGTCAGGGGACTTAACTAAAAACAAGTCCCAGAAACCAGTCCCAGGTAACAAAGCCCAAATACAAGGGTGGGTCAGGCCAGGCGGAGGTATCCAATCAGTGGGGTGCGCATACTGTCTCCCTAGCTACCAAGGAGTATGGGCCCCGAATTCTGACCAAGGTGATAGGCTAGTTCAAATATCTACTAGGGTACATTGTAATTCAATTGGTCACTTATGTGTGACCTAGCCTGACTGTGCAGCTTTCTCTGTGTGTTACAATCTCATTGGCCACCTGTGTGTGGCCAGGCCCAACCACATGGCCTTTGCCCTTAAAAGCCAGTCTGTAAGGCAGAGAGGGGTCGCCTCTTTGTAAGAGACAGCCCTGGCTGGTCAGTTTGATTCTCTATGCTTGGCACGAAATAAAGCTTTGCTTGACCTTCGCTTTGTATCAGTCTCGCTCCTTTGATTACGGACCCAACAACTAAAACCAGATAGTGTATGTGGAGAGTGAGGTGCACGAAGCAGTATTTCAGGAAACAAAAGGCACCGGGCAGAAGGGCACTTGCTTAGAAGTCTGGATTTCATAGGTTTGCATTTCTGAGCTGGTTTCTCTTTTCTAAAATCCATTCTGATCTTATTTTCATGTCTTCTTCAAAAAAAAAAAAAAGCGGGGAGGGGGGTGGGCAGGCACCTGGGTGGCTCAGTGGGTTAAAGCCTCTGCCTTTGGCTCAGGTCATGATCGCAGGGTTCTGAGATCGAGCCCCGCATCGGGCTCTCTGCTCGGTCCGCCTGCCTCTCTCTCTCTGCCTGCCTCTCTGCCTATTTGTGATTTTTGTCTGTCAAATAAATAACATATTTAAAAAAAAATAGAGGAGAGGAGAAACAGGTGTTCTAATATCATAACAACAAGGGTTCCAAAGTGTATCCTAGAACCTTCGCAGGGGTGGCTCGCCATTTCCCAAAACCCAGGCCTCATCCTCCTGGGCCTGAGCCCTGCTGACCACAAGCTGGTCCAGGCCGCCATGGACCCAGCTGCTACCATCCAGGAATTGCCTGTGATGTCCCTCTCCTGGCCCTTAAAGCTACTGGGACAGATGACTGCTGTTGTCAGGAGCTCTGTAAAGTGGCTGCAAGTAAGAAAGAAGGATCAGACCTCGGGGGATGCTCATACCCTGGGGTTGTGCTGTCCTGTGGGTTAGGCACATCAGGTTAGCTGAGCAGCCCAGAAACCCTTCCCAGACACACCACCGCAGCTCACATCTAGCCTCCACTTCCTTGCCAGGGGACCCTAGACATTTCCTCGCCGTAAAGGGTACTAGGACTTTTCATCCTTGGAGGATTGAGGATTAAGTAAAATAAAATAACAGGGATGCTGGATGGTAGTTGGCAATATTATTATTTCTATGCAAATTGTTCTTTCTTCTGCAGGCTCAGAATCCACCCTGAGCCCATTTTCTTTTGAAATTTAATTTAAAGAAATTTTTAAATTAAAGAAAAGAAATGAAAATTACAATGAGATACCACATCTCATCTATCAGATTGGCAAAAGTCCAAAAGTTTGATAGTAGAATCTGTGGGTTAGGCTCTGGGGAAATGGGCAGGCCCTTCAGTGGCCAGGGGGAGCAGGAACTGCTACAGCTCTGTAGAGGGGCATCTTATAACCATAAAATTACACACACCCCAATCCTCAGACCCAAGAAAGTCACTTCAAGCAATCTATCCTGGAGACATACTGCCAAGAATGCACATCAAGAGACACAGGAAGAGACTCTTAACCAATTGCAATGTATGAACCTTATTTGGGTCCGAATGTGAACAAATAGTAATTACAAGACAGGGATACGTGAACACCAGTTAGGTATCTGATCATTCTAAGGAATTATTAGTCGTATTCTTAGGTGTGATCATGGCATTATAGTTATGCTTTTCTCAATGAGTCTTTATCTGTTAGAGATACTTACTGAAATATTCATGAATGGAATATATTGTCTGGAAGGCGCTTACAAATAACCCTGGAGGAGGGACTGTGTGGGTGACAGGTACTTGGGGGTTGACTACAGTGTCCTATTTGTATAGGTTTGAAAGTTCACGTAGTAAAATTAAGACGTTACAGATAAAGCTGAAATTCTCCCTTGACCCCACCTAATCCAGCCCTTGGAGCAATTTGTAATAATGCACATACATTTTGATTGATCTAATTAATTTCCACCTTTCCCATTAGATCTCAAGAACTAGGAGGGTAGACAGTGAGTGCACTTTTGCTCACCAGCATCTAACCCAGTGCCAACAACATAATAGGGCCTCAGTCAACAGTCATTGAGTGAATGAATTGGTAAGTGAAGGATCTAGACCCCTACCTCTGTCAAATGCAAGTCACCCATAAGGTCCAGTGGCAAAACAGATTCAAACACCTAATGGGGCCACTGACCAGGATTCCCTGGAAGGCACTTTTGCCAGATTGGAAGCTCCAGGTTTTAAAAACATAGCAGCTCCTTCAGAACGGTTCCTCCAGCGAGAAGAGACGCCTTGCTGATGCATGCCTCTTAACCCCTACAGCCCCTCTCAGAGGCTGTTTCAGAGGATGTCAGTGTTTCATCATGTATGCCGTCATTCACGGTCAAGCCTCCCTGCCTAGTGGACCTGGTGGGCAGGGTCTAGACCTTAGTTGTCTCTGTTTCCCCCATGCTGGATACCTGCATGACTCCTAATAAATATTTGCTAGAATGTCACCAAATGAGACAGTGAATGAGTGAAGGAGTAATTTGGGGCTCTTAAATAAATACCCATTCTTTCCTAGCTCTCGGGTCTCACTGAGTTCGGGTCCAACAGCTAAAATATACCTACATTGCTTTCAAGAGGAAAAAAACAACAACAACAAAAAATCCTGGCCAGACTGCGTCCTCTCCGTAGCCTAATCCATGTCCGCCTGGTTGGAATGTCATCATGAAAGGCTCTTCACTCCCCCAGCACAGTGCCAGCCCGGCCCCTTGCTGCCATGCGTGCCTTTGCCAGCAGGTCAGAGTCCCAGAAGGTGTTCTGTGAGCACTGGGCATCTCATCTCCTCCCCATGCAGTTCCTTCTTTAACTTGGCTGCCAGAATGTTGAACACCAAGTTATTTTGGGCAAGCCCAGCAACTTTTGTTGCTGGCATATCTATTTTCCTCCTTTTTCTACCACTTTTTTCCCCTTTGAAAATTCTTATTCCATAATTTTTTTGTATGGGTTTTTCGATAAGTTCCTTCAAATTCAATCAAGGGTGGGGTGGGGAAGAGCCAGACAAATATCCTGAATAAAACTGTACATTGAGGGCACCTGGGTGGCTCAGTTGGTTGAGCGTCTACCTTCGGCTCAGGTCATAATCTCAGGGTCCTGGGATCAAGCCCTGCATCAGGCTCCTTGCTCAGCTGGGAACCTGTTTCTCCCTCTCCCTCTGTCTGCTGCTCCCCCTGTTTGTGCTCTGTGAAATAAATAAATAAAATCTTAAAACAACAACAACAGCAACTGTACATTGAGAGTCTTCCCCTTTCTGTTTCTACCACATGAACTTGGAAAGCATCTCAAGATTGAAATGATTCAGGCAACATGTGCACCTTCTCAGAGTTTCACCTGTCCCTGGAGAAGCAGTTGACTCCAAGGCTGGGGCACAGAAAGTATAAAATGAACTTGAAACATCTTGTGCTAGAAGGAAGAATCAAAGAATGATGGGGGATGGGTCAAAATATGGCCGAGCTTAAAGGGGCCAAATTTGAGACAATATGAACATCACAACAAGTAATGATAAGAGAAGAGTTGAACCTATTGCATAAAATAAAAATGAGTAAGGCCACACTCAATTTATTAATTAGGTGGGGGAGATGTTGTCTACCTTATAGTAGAAAGACAATAATGTATTGTAAAAGGAACAGTGGACTTAAGATAATACCATTTGGCAACTACTGTACTAATCACTTTCAGGCAACAACTATCATTGAATGAAAACGGTGGTGGGTGAAAGTTTGAGGAGTAGCAGAATATTTACACAGTTTCCAATAGCATCAGTTGTACTGGGGAAACCAAACTATGGGCTTCTTGATGTGACACACTGAGAAAAATGCAACATCCTTTCTGTGGTATTTCTGCTAAAGAATCATAGTCTGAATCCAATCATGAGGAAACATCAGACAGATCCAATGTAAAGGCCCATCTGTAAGATAACTGGCCTGAGAAGTATGCATCTAAAAGGATGAATTTTAATGTATAAAAGTGACACTTTGATACACCTGATTTTTAAAAATATAACTGACCTGAACTCCTTCCAGGTAGTGATGTCAGAGAAAACAAAGACTAGGAAATATTCCAGATCATAAGACTGAAGAGACAAAACAAGTGAATACAACATGAGATAGATTATTTCCTTCTTTTTTTGTTTGTTAAAGATTTTATTTATTTATTTATTTATTTGACAGACAGAGATCGTAAGTAGGCAGAGAGGCAGGCAGAGAGAAAGGAAGGAAAGCAGGCTCCCCGCTAAGCAGAGAGCCCGATGTGGGGCTCGATCCCAGGACCCTGAGATCATGACCTGAGCCGAAGACAGAGGCCTTAACCCACTGAGCCACCCAGGCGCCCAGATTATTTCCTTTTGTTATAAAGAACATTATTGGGACAATGTGAATAAGATTTGTACATAGACAATAATATTGTATAAATGTTAATTTCCTGATTTTGATAACTATACTATGCTTATGTAAGATAATAATCTTGTTTTCAGGAAATAGAAACTCTAATATTTAGCAACAAAGGGACATTTTATCATAACTTAAGATCACACAGTAAATGGATAGAGAGATTGGAAAAATGGATGAATGAACGGCTGGCTGGCTGGATAGTATTTAAAATAAAGTGGAGATGGGGCTTGCCGACCCCCTAGCAGACAAAAGCAGGTAAACCACATAGGCAAAGCTTATTCTAGTTTACTTCATCAATGTAACTTGACTTACATTGGGTCATCTTAACTTGGGTCAAAACTTAACTTGGGTCATCTGTTGCCAATGCCTCTGACAATGCTAACAACACTTAAGGCATCTCCCTAAAATGATATAAGATAATCACTTTAACAGATCCCTCCATCTGGAAAACTCCACTGAAATAGCCCATCATTCTAAAGTTTAAGCAACTTCCTTATTTTCACTATGTAAGCCAGCCCATAATGTCATACTGCCGTGCTTCATACCACTTTGGGGTTTGACATCTCCATGTCCAGGAACACTTTGTTTCTCAATCAAAATATTCATATCTAGTAAAGCTCTCTGAATTTCCTTCTGATAATGGGTGGATGGTGGTTGGATACATAGATAAAACAAACATAATAAAATGTAACATATTGGATGAAGGATCTATAGGAACACTTTGTACTCTTCTTTCAACATGTCTATAAGACTGAAATTATGTCAAACTAATAAGTTAAAAGAGAAAACTCTAGAAAAGGAAAAGAGAAACAGGGTTGCACCCAACCCTTGACAGGTAGATACCCTCCTAATCTTTATAACCTTGAGGGGGAACCTTGCCCTCCTTTCTCGAAAGCCTGCACTGGTCTTCCACAATGCTCACTTTCAGCGGACCCTAGTTCGGAAAGGATTATGAATTTCAAGACAGCAATAGCAGAGCATTAAACTAAGAATGATTAAACTGACAGCATGGGGTCTTTCTTGTTCAAGGGCATGGGGTGCTCACCCAAGAAGCGGGCACAGCCTGGTACAGTGCCTGTACAGAAAAGGGGCCTGGTAAGTGTTTGCTACATGCATAGATGAATAAATGCAAGTTTCTGGAACACATTCCAACCTGTATATAAACTGTATATAAAGCGGAGGTCTCCTGCAGCCACAACTTCTATATCGGTAATTGATGTGGGCCTTCATACACCAATTCTGGAAGGGTTCTGGATTGCAGAGGGTGCCAATTCCCACTAGGCAGGTGGGACAGTGAGCCCCCCAGAGCCTCACATGGTTCTCCCTCCTCTGTGACCTGTCTCAGGTCATCGTGGGCTCTTAGGACTTTCTGAATCTTCATGCAGGGGCACAGTTTCTGCTAGCCTCCTTTCACCACTTCAGCCTCCTGTTTCCAGCACTACCCTCCATCCCTGTATCTCTTCGGACTCAGTCCTACTACAGAACATTCTGAGGAATGTGAGCCCCTCTGGAGCCCCGAGTGTGAACAATCCCCAGCTCTGCCAAACTGAGGCAAAGCCACGGAACCCCCTTTCATTCGTGACCTACATCGCCATTGGCTCCCGGGGAACCTTGCATTCTGCAAGCAGAGGGGGAAATGTTACTATGACAACAGATCCCGGAGCTGCAGGGAGGCAAAACACCTACTTAAAAAAAGTTCCCTTACCCATATGGCAAATGGACTTCATTAGTTGTTTCTAAATCAAATATCCAAACGAGGTGGACTGAAAGGGGCTTATTTTTAAAGGGCTAATTCGAATTTATGGCACCAGAGCTGCCCATTGAGAGTGAAGATAGAGTACCATCATTTTTTGTTTTTGTCTTTTTAGAGACAAACATGAATATGCATCAGCAGTGTGTTGACTGGCTCTCCTGAACTTGCCTGTAAGAGAAGGAATCAGACTTCTGTGAGTAAGGGCTGATACCCTGTCTTCTGCAAATCCTAATCTTGGTTGGTTCCTATTGAGTTCTCCCTGTGGCTGCCTGGGTTTTCTAGCTCTTTCCACACCAGCACCCAGCAAATGCTGTGTGACAGAAAGAGAATGAGGTTCTTAGGTCTGAACTCTAGCTTTGCTATTGATAAACTGTGTGATCTTAGATAAGTTATTTCTTCTTGGAGGCCTAGTTTCTTCCCTGAAGACATTATTTCTTCATTCATGCAAATAGTCACAAATGTTTCTTGAGCAACTGCTATGTGTCTAAAGTAGCAAAACCTCCCTCATGGGGCTGTGTGGCCTGAGACCACTATTGGGGATAAAACATCGAGGAAATTATGCCCACTCATTATCCTTCCTTCCCTTTCCTGCTCCCTGCCCCAACCACAGTTGGTTACAGCCTCCTCTGACTTGGACAGCCCTGGGCCAAGGTCCGTGATCACAGTCTGACTGGATCGCATTACATCACAGACTATGTGTCCGTTGCTCACTTAGACTCTGACAGGGCTCCGCAGGATGAGGTTGACTCCTACCCCAGCCCTATCTCCCAGGACCTGGCAGCGAATCCTCATGAGCCAGATCCTGTATGATTAAAGTAGCTGTTGGAGCCAGTGTCCATGTGTAGTTTTGCATTATTTCTCCTGTTCTTCGTGTAATCAACAGATTTAACAAATTTCGAATCCTAATCACCTCCCAATGGTTGTGTCAGAATTCCTCTATGGTGGGTGCTTCAGAGGGGCCCCCGAGTGCTTCAGAGCAGCCCATGGTGATCAGTGGGCCTGTTTCAAGTAGTCTACTCTTGCATGACTGTTAGCGGGGAGCTTGGAGTGACATTATTAGCATGGTAGGTGGTCTGTCTTTGCTTGGATTATTGGTATATGGGGTGACTCGGGCTGAGTGTGTGTGGAGACTATAAAGGAGTTTGTGGAGTCCCCAATTCTCATTACCTTCCAGCTGAGGGTCTGTAATCTGAGTCTGTGCACCCGATAATGTGACCTGTGACAGTCACCACTACCTTCTTTCAAAAGGACACCTCTCTTTACTTCGTTAGTGGAAAGCCTAGTCCCAGTGGAGTTCTCCGAGGAAGAAGAATCCAACATAAAACAGGGCATTAAAACTCTGGGGCCCTGAACCTGAATCCGTGTCACCCTTCCTTAATTTCAGAGTCTCCCCAGCAGAGTTTGGGGAGAAATGTGGACTATCACTCTGCCAATCCCTTCCGGACACGATTATTCTGGTTACTGCCTCCAGGAACCTACTTGGTATTTCTTGTCTTACTCCGCATTCAAAACTTGATTAGATTGTATTGATTCTATCATTAAAAAAAAAACAAATTCCGCCTGCTTCCCCCTCTGTAGTCTTTCGTTCGCTTAAATATAAAAATCCCACCTGTGCTTCATGGGCTTAAACCTTTATTTCTTTGCTCTGTTCCACTCTTAGTCCTTTTTCTTTCCCTCCTTAAAGCTGATATCCTCCCTTAGTCTTGTGCAAGGGCTTTAGTTTTTATTACTATTATTTGTAGATCTCTGTTAGGGCTATTTGCTGTCCCAGCTACCAGAGGGGAAGGGAGAAATATTTCTCCAATTCCCAAATAGTTTCATTGGCCAAACTGTTTTTCAGTGAATTCTTCTCTATTTCTTGGCTCCAAGTGCTAACACTTCCCATTATAAGCAACTTCCCTTGTGATAAAGGAAAGGCTGACAGTGCCCTGCAATGGAGGTTCGCCACCTCAAGGCGTCTGTGTGCCCACTCTCTATTACATGGCAAATGCTCACTCACTCAACTAAATGTCCCTACTGTGCAAAGTTTTCCTTGGCTCCCCCAGGCAGTTGAAAGTAGAGATGAGAAAGAAGGAAGAAAACCAGACTGATGACCCAAAATGGATTCCTGAGTGATAATCATACAAAGATACAGTTATAAAGAGCTCGCACTGTTGGGCACCTGGGTGGCTCAGTTGGCTAAGTGTCCAACTCTTGATTTCGTCTCAGGTCATGATCTCAGGGTTGTGACATCGAGCCCTACATCGCTGGGCTCCTTGCCCAAGCTCCCAGCATGGAGCCCGCTTAAGATTCTCTCCCTCTCCCTCTGCCCCGCCAACTTGTACTTTCTCTCTCTCTCTCTCTACTTTTTTCTTTATTATTCTTTATTTTTAATAAAATAAAATAAAGGGGCTCCTGGGTGGCTCAGTATTAAGCATCTGCCTTCCGCTCGGGTCATGATCCCAGAGTCCTAGGATTGAGCCCCACATTCTGCTCCCTGCACATCGGGAATGTGCTTCTCTCTCTTCCTCTGACCCCCCACCCCCTGCTCATGCTCGCTCTCTCTCTCTCTCTCTAATAAATAAATAAATCTTTTAAAAAGAAAAAAGGAGGGATGCCTGGGTGGCTCAGTTGGTTAAGCGGCTGCCTTTGGCTCAGGTCATGATCCCAGCGTCCTGGGATCGAGTCCTACATCGGGCTCCTTGCTCGGCAGGGAGCCTGCTTCTCCCTCTGCCTCTGCCTGCCTCTCTGTCTGCCTATGCTCGCTCTCTCTCTCTCTCTCTAATAAATAAATAAAATCTTTAAAAATTAAAAAAAAATAAAAAGGAAATTACTTTCCCATCACATGATCCATGCACACAGACCTCCACTGAAAACTCATCTTCTATACCATCAATCCCTCTATACACCACTGTGGCTAATGCCGCCCTTTAAAAATTGGGTGTGTGCTCATTGAAATGTTCATACCACACTACTCACAAATTGTTCCCACATTCCACGAGTGCCTAACCCTTGCTTGAAGCTCTAGACCTACAAATCTAAACTAGAAAATCCAGAAAATCTAAGCTCAGCTGGCCCTTCCTGGAGTGGGTAGGAGCTAGACCAGAATTCTGGCCAAAGACATACAAGATTTAAAAATATACATTTTCTAAAAAGTTTTTAAAAATCCAATTTGGTGGCAAACCATCCCCTCTTCCTACCCTTCTACTCCTCCTGTTTTATCCCTTTCTCTCTTTCCAAAGTTTTCCTTTAAAGTAGAGGTAAAGGGGTGCCTGGGTGGCTCAGTTGGTTAAGCAGCTGCCTTTGGTTCAGGTCATGATCCCGGGGCCATGGGATCAAGCCCTGTATCAGGTTCCCTGCTTAGCAGAGAGCTGCTTCTCCCTCTCCCTCTCCCTGCTACTCTGCCTGCTTGTGCTATCTCTCTGTCAAATAAATAAGTAAAATCTTTTTTAAAAATAAAATAAATAAATAAAGTAGAGATAAATAAATAAATAAGGTAGAGATAAAAACAAACAAACAAAAATGCTCATGGACAATCTGCAGATACTCCCCAAGAAAACCAAACTTCATAGGAAGAGATGTTCTAGAGGTGGCCCTTAGCAATAATAATGTTCATTATAAGTGCCAAAATGGGAAAAATCCAAATCTCAGCAATGAGATATTGATTCTAGAAGCCATGGGACACCCATACAACAGAATTATATGCAGCCATTAAGAATTATGTTTCAGGAGTATGGAACTGACATGGAGAGAAATTTACTCCATAGAATCAACATAGGCAGTCTCTCTAGTATGACTACATAGACTAAATATGAACTAGGACTTAACAATCAAGTATTCCTTAGCTCCCTCAGCTTCAGTGAAACATCACATTCATGCCTTGAGTTGCAGAAAAGAAGGATTCCATGTCCAAGCACATTGGCATGCTAAAGTCCATCATGAACCTCCAAGAGGAGGTGCTTCAGTGACCCATCTTCTAGACTTTACTAATCATGAGACTGGTGTTCCAGGGACCACACTTTGGAAAAGGTAGATAGAGGGGTGATTGAAGGGATGCATCAAGGAATGAATACAGATGTCTAGAAGGTATGCACAAAATGTTAACAGGGGTTCTTTCTGGCTATTAAAATTATAGGTGACTTTTATGGATATCTTATCATTATTATCTGTGATTTCCACACAATGAACATTTTAATGTAATTTTAAAATAATGAAACTCTTCTGTTATTTCTTTTTTTTTAGATGGCTGGAGAAGGGATGGAGATGGGAAAGGGAGTTCTCGTTCTCAAAGCCAGCTGTGCGAATGCCTTGTACACACACCAGTGTTAATTATTGCTCTTCTAAAGCAATGAGGCAGATTCCTTGGATGACTTTCCCAGGGTTCCCACTGGCCATTATGGAAAACATTCTGACTTCGATTCATGCCTAGTCATCAACATCAGCATTATTGTCATCAAAGTCACTGATAGGAGTTTTCAATTTTTTTTTATTGGGGTAAAATTCACCTAACATAAAATCAACCATTTTAATGTGTACAGGTCAGTGGCATTTATTTCATTCACAGTCTTGTGCAACCATCCCTTCCACCTAGTCCCAACTGAAAGGCATCTGAAGTGGATGTCTAGCACTGCCTTGAGCTATGCCCCACTCCCTAACTTTTTCCAAAAAGAATTGAGATGGCCCGTCAAAGGAATTGATATATACTAAAGTTAATAAAGCAGAAAATCAGGGCCAGGAAAAGAGAAAGGGATAAATATACCAACCATGAGGTTAATACAATGTTTATGACTAAACATTACGAGTATCTCTCAACTTCCTGACAGCTGGGGCAAAGTGGGAAACACAGCAATAAATGGCTATTATCAGAAAAGAGAAAGCTTGGTATAACTCAGGTAAGCTTAAGTGTTTCTCTGGAACTTAATCCTTGAAGAAACTTTTCATGTGGAAATGCCCTTGACCATAATTTTATAATGAATGCACAAGGAAAGATTTTTATGTGGTTGTTTTTCAACAAACATTTACTGGATGAATTAATAAGTAAATGAATAAATGAATGAATAAAAGGTAAATGTCTAACAGCTCAGTCACATTGCTATCACACAACCCTTCATAAACTTGTCGGAATGATAGAACTAAATGCCCAGTGAAGATGGCAATCATTGCTAGACCAATAAAGAAATTCTTTTTACATAAACCTAAACAGTACAGAAGATATTAGCTATTTTAATCAAATGAAAATATTAGAAAAGTCAAGATTATCTCCTGATGGCACTAACAATGCAGGAAAACCATGAGTCCTTGAGCACTACTTAATTGCTTACAATTTATGGAGTTTTTAGAATGACATGGTCTCCATTATTCATCCTGATATGCCTGCATTGTTTAAAGATCAAATTTTAGTTAAAAAAGATCTTCATGAGTTTCTGGAATATATCTGCTCCCCTTGGAAATATGAGAGTTAGAACAGCCCCATGGGCACAATGTCACTCTTCACCCTGCCTCATTCTATCCTGTAGAGTTGACTCATTCCATCCAAAGCTCCAATTCCTCAGCCATTCTTATCTTAGGCTTTAGGAAATTCTGCCATCCAACAGTATTTTCATGATTTTTCTAGGCTCTAGCCTCTGGAACAAGTATTTCTCCTTTTTCTGCACTTCCCAAATGGGGAAACATACTAACAGCTCCCCATGTGGGGGAGAATCACCATGGCTGCCATGGGAAGAAATGTCCTAGAGTGTATGTCCAAGACGTATACACGGATTTCCTGGTGTTGACAGTACAGGCTACTTTTTATTTTCAAAGTGGTTTTCTTTTTCCTTTGTAATTTTCTTCCTTCTGTAACTGTTCTAAAATTGATTCGTGGCAAGTTGTTTGGTTTTATTTTAATAAGAAGGTTTAAAGTGAGAGAAGCCATGGTGTGGAAGGTTTGCTCATCTGTGTCCACACTGGCTGTGCCACTTGGGAGACCCTTTTATCTCTTGACCACAAGCCAGAGATACATATCCCCACCTCACAGACATGCCAGGATTAAATGAGAAAATGCAGAATTCAGTGGCTTGGATCAAACATACACTTATACTGTATTACCCATATAAGAACAAATGGTAGCTATCAACATTAGTTGATATTTTCCATTTTGCATAATAGTACAAACATTAACACAGCAATGGTAAAAAAAAAAAGTTTTCTCTCATCCCATTTCCCCCCAAAAATCAAACTATTGTCATTTGACCACAGCCTCTTCCAGTCCTGACCCACATGGTTTGTATAGTTATAATCATACTGTAAATGCAATTTTGCACTCTGGGTTTTTTCAGCCAACATCATATCATAAGCATCTTCTGCGATAAACGAATTACTAAATGGTGATTTTCAAAACCATACATATGCAGGGACAAATAGGGTTCATTGACCCTCTCTATAGCCTAAGTTGCCTCCCCCATGTTTTCTAAATTAAAATCCCTCAAGATGACCAATCCTGGCCCTGGAAGTCACCAAATTTGGTGTAATAAAACCCATGTCATGCAGAGGCAAGCATATCAGGTACTTTGGGTGATGAGGGAACATTAACCTTTTATAAGCTTGAAAAATGATGGAGCTCAGTTTGCTACAATGTACAGATGTACCTCTGAATATGGTCCCAGGACGTACTGCTTTTCTAATGTGAGTGTGGAATCTGACCTCCAAAGCCAAGCCAAGAGTGTTTGAAGCCTGCAGATCAAGGAAGGTGAGCCCTGAAATGCAGCCTGCTGCTTCTCCCTCCCCACGTGCAATGGTCCGAGCAGGCAGGGGCCAGCCAGAGCAAGGACGTGAAAGAGAGTGGAGCCTGTGAAGGAACAGAGCTGAAGTGCAATCAGGTGTGGGGCAGGAAATGTAGAGGAAGTAGATCAGCAAAATTGGTTGGCCTGGAAAATGGAAAGCCTTGAATTCTGCTAAGGAGATTTTGAGCGTCATTGGGTGGGTGTTGGAGGGCCCCTGTGAGTTGTTGAATAAGGAAGTGGGCCAGCCAAGGTGCCCAGTTGGAAAGAGGGGAGAACAAAATGGTGGAGGTAAAGGAGAAAACTCAAACACGGATACCTAAGGCAAGGGACATGGAGGCTAATGGGAACTAGGAGAAATGTTCCAGGCTCTGTTCTGTGTACTCACTAATTCAATCTTAAAACAGTCCTCTGCCTTGGGTACTAGAATTCCTATTTTCCAGACAAAAAAAAAAGGAGGTCCAGAATGACTGGGTGGCTTGGACAACCAGCCAAGGTCACAAGTAAGAAGTAGCAACCCCAGCACGAAAGTCCAAGCAGCCGGCTCCTGAGCCTGAGGGCCCCCATCCACACCAGCCCACCTGCACAGAAGCATGAGGTGTGTGATAGAGGCCAGGTCAGGGACCACCAGGTTGGGGGAGGCATTCCTGGCAGAGGTGACAACACGCACGAAGACTCGGAGAGGAAAAACCATGTGCTACTTACGGGGGAAGCCAAAGTTCCAAGGAAAAAATAACCTGGTACAGATGGACGGGCCAGAGAAGGACATTTCGACTTCATCAAACCTCAGACTGGCAGTGTGGAGGGGCTGGTGACAATGCCCAGGAAGCTCTACTCCCCTCCTTCTTCCCCGAGACAGCCGACCCCAGTAACCTGCACAGGAACTTTGGTTTTGTACACTGGCTTATAGTTGGGAAGGATTATTTTGGTTGAGACCGCCTCCGTTCCAGCTGCTCTCAATAGAATCATTCACCCTCCTATCAAACATCTATTGTGTGCCTCTCAATGAAGCCCACCAGCTAGACAGAGATTAACAAATGGCACAGTGCCGGCCAAAATCCAACCTGAGATGAACTTCCTCCCCGCGCCCCCCGCCCCCCGCCACTGCATGCAATTACCTTGGGTAAAGGGTCTCCCTCTAAGCTACCTCAAACCGCTTTGTCCTTTCTTGAGAAAATCTCATCCCACAGAGCATGAGCTTGCATGAGCTGCTTCCTGCTGAAGAAGACCAGGTTTTACTCACTTGCCGCTGATAAAATAAACAGCCGAGATACATGATTTCAAGCTTGAGTACAGCTGCCTAGGAAACCCAAGATTGAAGCTGATATTTTTCTTGTTATACTCAGAATTCTTCAGCCCAACTGTATCTAGGAAGCCAGGCTCTCCTTTCAGGTCCCTGAGTTGAGGGCCCTGACGTTGGCTTCCAGCATGAGCTCTGAAGATGGAGATGCTGGGACCCAGGGTCCTCTTGGTCTCCGGGGCCTATTCTGGGAGAACGTGGAAGTTCTGTCGACGGTGGACTTTAATGGGGCAAAGATAAAGACTCCGATGGGTTCCCGGAAGCTGGGCCACCCACGGGACCACGACTTGAAAACCATCACTCTGCCCTTGTTTTGTTCAAACAGCCCACTGGCCCATGTTATGAACATCCACCCGTCCATTCTCAAAAACCACCATTTTGGTTCCACCCTGGCTCCAGACTCTTGAGAAGACATCAGCACTGGGGTGAACTTGCACTGAGTAGGGGGCACGCCGAGAACTGCTGAGCCTCTAGGAGCAGCACACGGCCCAGATACAACTCAACACACCGATGAGCAACCCTCATGGAAATAAAGGTGCATTTCGAGAAGCCACGGCAGCAAAGATTTGTCTAGCACAGGTCTGCAAGAGGACCTACATCTCTACTTAGGAAAGATTGCTTCTTATGCAATTAAAATGAGCCTTCCATCTGTCTAAAAACCACTTACATAAAGCGCCCCCTTCTCCCTCGCCTCCACAGGTTCCTCGTCTGCAGGTCGGGTCAGCTTCAGGCCAGCGCGCGCCAACCAGCAGCCAGTGTGTGCACAGCCACAGAGGGCCCGCTAACCACTAGGGGAGAAAAGCCCCTTGGAGGAGAGCTTGCTTTCGACATACATAGGAGCAGTCCTCTTGTGGGGAGCGTGCTTCTCCCACGTCCATTAGCATACAGCTCCATCTGCACCCCTGCTGGGAGCAGTTTGGAAGTGGATAAAGTCTGAAAATATTACATATGTATGTCTGTACACACACTCACCCAGAGCGTGTCCCTGAGCGGAATGGATGAAGCGGTGGCTTTCCTGGAAAAAGCTCAGATCGTCCCTCTCTCTACCTACACACAGACACATGCTCATTTGTCCCTTTAAAGATGAGGATACTGAGAGGGTTGTTTCCCGAGATGGACTTGCAGACTCCAGGAGAATACTGGTGGCCTGTTTGCCGCCCACATCCCAGAGGCTCAGGAAGTGGCAAGGCAAACCAGCCCACTAGGGCGGGAGGCCTGGGCTTCCGGAGAGCAGCTGAGCTCCCCCAGCTTCTCCTGGTGTC
>ML099247.1:23045-40356 GCA_003697995.1 Taxidea taxus jeffersonii
TCAGGCTTCCATCAGGGCAGTGGGGAGGGATGGCCTCGGTCTGGATTCCGCACCCACTGGCTAAGTGACCCACCACACAGCTCGCCGGATCCTTCCAGGCCTCATCTTCCTCGTCTGCACCCTACGGACAACAATGCTTGCCTACTGGGCTTGCTGAGGGAGGGGGTTGAATGAGATGATGCACGCCAAAAGCTTCCTTCTGAGTGGAAGCACACTCCCCCACAAGCTCTCCACAGCATTGGGCGGGCTCATTGTCTTACATGCCTAGTTACTGCTTACAAGATTGCCAATTCTTTGAAGACGGGATTGGCAGCTTATTACCTGCTTTATTCCAGGGTAGCACCTGGTTCCAGGCACACAGTAGGCACTCCTTAAATATTCATTGAACTCATAATTAAGTTAGACCCGGGCCCATAGTATACCTGTGATAGTTAATTTTAGGTATCAACTTGGCTGGGCCATGGCACACAGGTATTTGCTAACATTATTCTGAATGTTTCTGTGGGGGTGTTCTTTGGATGAGATGAACATTTAAATCTATGGACCTTGAGTAAAGCAACTTGCCCTCCATAAAGTGGGTGGGCCGCATCCAATCAGTTGAGACCCTGGTCATAGAATAAGACTGACCTCCCCTGAACAAGAAGGAATTCTGCCAGCACATGCCCTTGGACTTGACTACAACTGTCCCCTAAATCTCCTGCCTACCTGCCCTGCAGGTTTGAGGCCCTCCAAGCCTCTGCAATCACATGAAACACTTCCTTTAAAATAAACTTCACTCTCCCTGTATATATACATCCTGTTGTTTCTGTTTCTCAGAACAACCCTGAATAATATAGCACCTGATCTGCTAATGGAGAAACTAGCCACAGGAGTATGTGTGTACCCTCTTTAGCCTGGAAACTTGGTTAATACCAGTTTCATTGCACTTCTGTGAGCTTAAATAGCCATGAATCACACCCATTCAATCCCGTACCCTCCTTTGATCCCCACACAGCCTTGATGGCTAGGGATCATGAGTGTTCTATTTCAAAAGAAAAGGAAAGTCACATTCAGAGAGGTCAATTAATCTTCCCAAGGTCACACAGTATAGTAGATGGCAAAAATGACCCAAATTCTTCACCTCTTTCTGTTTCTAAGCTCTTACCCACCTAACTTTGTAGGGTTCCATCTACCCCAAAGCTGGGTTCAGCCACATGACTTGCTTTGGCCAATGAGATGCTAGCAAATGTGATGCTTACACAGTGCCTGAGTGACTGGGGCTATTCTCCTCAGTCCTGGTCTACCACTGCCATGACAGCATGCCCAGACTAGCCTTCTGGAGGCTGGGAGGTAAGTGGCACAGAGTCAAGACATCCCATTATCCTGGCCTAGGCCATCCTAAATGTGAAGATTATTAAGATCAACAGAGCTGCCTAGCTAACCATTCCTGAAGTGTGAGTGATAAATGCTTTATGCGTCATAGAGGTTTGCGCTGGTTTTGTTCCAAGGTATTATTTTCACAATTGCTGGTTGTTATATAGAACTAATGAGTCGTCTGACAAAACCTGTCTGACTTCACAGTCTGTGACCCCTAATGCACCAGACCGTGTTAGATGTCACCTGAGGGCAGGTCTCCCAGGTGGGACAGAGCTCTTAGCAAGTAAAGAAGGGGTTCCCTTGCAGTTTAGCTGTAGAGAACAGCATGCCTACTGTCACAGGGCTGCCCAAGAGGCAAGCAAAGCACTGGGCCAGGCATGCCAAGAAAGGAGGAGCAGCAGCATGAAAATGAAAAATTTTTTTAAAGAACTTGATATTTCAAAAAATAGGCATTGAAGTAGTCATCCTAACTTTTTCAGAATTCCTTATGCTATTTTATGGTGTAGGGTTTTTTTAATGAGAATTACATCTGAGGAAGTGGGTGTGTCCCCAGAATCTGTCTCAGGTTTAGCGCCTTAAAGGGCCAGTGTGCTCCCTGCTCCTTTGGGCTGTGGGGGGCCAAGGACAGCATCTAGCCTGAGCAGCCAGGGCAGGGTAGGCAGGGGGTAGCACATGAAGTGGCTTGGGGGGCAGGGGTGGGGGGACACCGGAGTGAAGGAGCTGGGCCTCTGCAATCTGTTTCCAACTGCTTGTGCCTATGAATCATCTACATCCACACTCCCTCGCAACCCGCATGTTACATAAATAATGTACAAAATGAGCAAAATCAAGCCGCTGCCATGGATGAGCTTGACCTTGGACTGTCACGGTGGGTGGAGCCAGGAGAAAGGGCAGCTTTGGAGAGGTGTGGGCTCTCTCCAGAAGGGCAGGTTTTGCTTGGCTTCTCTACATCACTAATAGCTTGTAAGAAGTCAGTCACCTTCAAGGCCGAAGCCCTAAGGAAACTGTCTTCAATGTCAATTTCTCACCTAGTAAAATCCCTGAAAAGGAAAATAAAAGCAGGCTTAACTTCCAAGAAGAAAAAGGAGCTCAGAGCAATCCCAGAGGATTTGGAATGCTGGTGAGATCCAACTTGGCGGGGAGGGTGGGTGTAGGAGGGGGACAGCCACTAAGTAAATGAGCAAAAATCTAAGTGCTGAACTCTTTTATAAAATCTGGGGATACAGAATCTCTACATGCCTCCTCTCTGAATATTCAAAAGCTATGCCAAAATGTTACTGCCAGGTGGGACCGAATGGCGGCCTCCAGGAAGTTTCCCCATACTCTACCTTGCTTCCAGGGCAGATAGATCGGCTGAGGAAGTGAGCAGGAGAAATTGCCCATGGCCAGCTTAGTTAGCAGGAGGGAAGGGATGAGAAAGAGGAAGGAATAGGAGGAAGGGGGAGGGAGAGAACTTTTTATTGGACACTTACTTTGTGCAACCATTGTCTCATTCAATCTTTCCAATAACTGCATGAAGTCATTCTTACTATTCCCATTATACAGATGAGAAAACTCAGAGAGCTTAGGTAGCTTAGCCAAGACCAGAGAGCTGCTGTGTGTCAGAGCTGGCTTTAGAGCCCAAGTTCTCTGACTTAATTCCCATGACCCGAGTCAGGGGTCTGTATACCAAGCCCTAAAGAACAGCTTGGTTACTCTGACACATATTTGAACATTTCTTATTTGGAGAAATGTAGCTAGAGGTGCAAAGCAGTTTATTACCTACCAATACAAGAAGTGGTTTATTCTCAAAACACAACATTGATTTTTGAAGTGAACTTTGTATTTAACAGAGTCTTCTTAACATGCTTTAAATGAATACCATATAACTTATTCTGGTGGAAGAGGCCTTCTCCATCATGGAAATGCCGTTCACTTTACGTGTTCCTTTATTCATTCATCATTCATTCCTTCACTTAGAAAAATTTATTGAGGACCTATTAAGTATCAGACATCCTGCTGATTCCTAGGGTTTAGCATATGAGGTTCCTTCTCTGAAGGGGCTCACAGTCTGTATCCAGGGTTGTTCAAAAGGAGGCACCCAGAATTCCATCTATTAGTCAAATTTCAGGTGTCAAAAACAGAATCTCCGCACAAGAAGAGAATGAATAGATTCTCTTAAGAACTCAGTGTAGCTGCCACTAAATGACCAAATGATTATTAGACCTCTAATCAAGTCATCCATATTAAAAACAAAAAACAAAACCCAAAAAAAGCAAAAAAAAAAAAAACCCAAAACCCCCAAACTGTGTTCACAACTCACTCCTTCCTCATTTGATTCCACCAGTATAGTACACGCCTAAAATAAAACAAAAAGAGTCAAACATTTTAGCTTTCCAAAACTGGACCAAAGCCAGTACACTGGGCTTCTGCTGTAGAATAACTAAGACCCTTTCTGTAAACCTATAAATAAATTCTAGCAGATGCTTGGACTCAGAGTCCAAGTGGAAAGCCAACCCTCTGGTCCTCAGAATCTGCATGCTGCCTTCTTCCCTGACCTCTCTCCAGCTTTAGAAAGCTGTGCTTTGGGAAGCTATTAGTGCAGAAAACAGTATTTTCAAAATGATGAGTTACCCCAGAAAACTCTGCAAAAATAGGTAGTCCCATAGAGAAGTGAGGGAGCGCTATGTCCTAGTTCCAAGAAGTCTCTTCTACCCTGAGGTTCCAAGGGAAGCTGGGAGTGAGAGCCACAGCCCTCTTTCAAGATGCTCTGATGAGTGCCCCTGTGAGCTGCTCCATCTCCATCATTAACCACTCAGAAGGCCAAGTCACAAACTCTGAATGCCTGCCCTCCCCCACCACAGGATTAGAAAGGACACTGAGTTGTCAGTTTCCAACACTGGTTTTGCAACATCACTGGAAGGACCAGATGCCTAAAGGGTGGCGCATAATTTTCAAAACAAACAAACTTCCATCCACATCATGTGAAAAAGGTAGGGAGCCAATAACATTTCTAGTAAGAGCACAAAGAGACCCAATAACAAGAGTAGTAAAAAATAATGACTAGAGTAAACTAGAACCTTCTTAAGAGCAGAGACTTTGTCTATCTTGTTCCCTACTGAATCCATGGTGCCTGAACATTCACGTGCTCAATTAGTCTACTCAATGAATGGATGGACGTACTAATGAGGAGTGCTTGCCACATTCCAGATTCTGTGCTAAATTCTTCATCCTCGTTATCTCATGTAAGCTTCTTGACCTGATAACTGGGAATCTATACTATCTTGGCTCTGTTATGAGAAAACTGAGATTCAGAACACTGGCATCATTTCTCTGGGGTTAGCAAGTTATAAGGCAGATTCAGGTTTTATAGAGCCTAAAACTGACACAGTTTGAGGATCCCTGATTTAAGGAAAGGAACACAAAACTCCAAATATAAATTTAGGTATAGGGGCACCTGGGTGGCTCAGTGGGTTAAGCCTCTGCCTTTGGCTCAGGTCATGATCTCAGGGTCCTGGGATCGAGCCCCACATTGGGCTCTCCGCTCAGCAGGGAGCCTGCTCCCCCTCCCACCCGCCTCTATGTCTGCTTGTTATCTCTCTCTCTCCCTCTCTGTCAAATAAATAAATAAAATCTTAAAAAAAATTTTAGGTATATAAGAGAGTATTTACCTAGGATGAGGAAAGAAATTGCAACAAATCACAAATGTAAAGGTATTATAAGTATCATGAAATCTGGAAAAGTAACTAATTTTTATCATCTGCCTGACCTATCTCTATCATATTATCCTCTGCATTTGTTGACTGTGTATTTTTTCTATAAAGAGAAAAGATGATTTATCTTTCCTGTATTGTGGTTGATCAAAATTTGCTTTTTTAATTGACAGATGAGAAAATATCTTTTAGCTTCATGATTCATTATAAATGATTGCAGGAAATTCCTTGGGGTTGTCATCAAATTTGGGTAAAAGCTCTATAGAGTCTCTTTCATATCTGAGCCATAAACATTTCAGGGCACTTTAGCTTTCCTTGTCAATGACCAATCTTGAATCAATATCACTGAGCTGACAACACCCATCAAACTGTTTGCTGTCAACAGACATCATCACTTTAATGATGTATGTATTAATTTTATGTTATCTTTGTTCTGTGTCAAATCAGCAAGTAATTTAAATAATTGCCCAATGGGGCACCTGGGTGGCTCAGTGGGTTAAGACTCTGCCTTTGACTCAGGTCATGATCCCAGGGTCCTGGGATCGAACCCCACATTGGACTCTCTGCTCAAGCAGGGAGCCTGCTTCCCCCTCTCTCTCTGCCTGCCTCTCTGCCTACTTGTGATCTCTGTCTGTCAAATAAATAAATAAAATCTTTATAAATAAATAAATATTTGCCCAATATGCTATATGATTCTCTCCTCTTCATTAACTGAATTATCAAAATTCCAAGTGCTTCTTCATTATTTCTAGTTGACATTTTCTTTTTGCTAAATGAATGAATAAGATTGATCTTTCCATTACTGAGTTCATTTGATATGACCTGAAAGTTTTTGTCATAATTTCCTGCTCAGTATCCAACTCCCCTCCAGGGAGAGAGGCACCCTAAACTTGAATTATCCCCAGCTCCAGATAAACAGGTGTCTGCACAGCTGTTGTGTGGGGAAGCCCGAATCCAAAAATTGATTGGCTCTAGACCCTGAGCACCTGATTGACCTCCACTCTTCATACTGCCTACCTAAGAAATTAACACAATGGAGTGTACAACTCCAGTTAAGTGAGGCATTCGCCTCTAGCAATGGTCTTCCATAAAGATGCCAAAAGTATACCCAAGATGCTTTCTGGTCACTTACACAATAAAATATCCACAGAAACCTTGAGTTCAAAAAGGCTAAGCTAAAAACCAGGTGAAGAATCCTCAGACAAATTCAAAATCATCAAATGTCAAAATATAAACAGAGAAAGGAAGCAGGAACTAACTCTGCATTTTTTTGTGTTCTCATTTGGAACACAAATGGGCTTTCTGGTCAACCAGAGCCACAGCCAGCCCTCCCTATTTCCCAGGTAGTTCCTGCCTCTAGACACCAGCACAGCGCTGTAACCAACCTCATCCCTGGGGAGCTGTGATTCCCTAGCCCTCTGGGAATAGCAAAGCTTCTACTCAGTGTTGGGATTAGGAACACATCTGTTCTCCTCCCACCGGGCACCATAGGATCCCCACTCTCTTCAAAGGTCGGTGTATGTGAGTGTGTGTATAAGTGTGTTTCTGTGTCTCTTTAAATTTTACATATTCCCTGGGAATCATAAACAAACATAAGTAAAAAAAATGGCTTACAGAGGAAACATCCATCCCTTCCTCCTACAAATTATTAAAGATATAAATGGAGTATGAATTCTCTATCTCAGAGTCACCAAAACATGCATTCCATGAGAAATTTTCTCATTATAAAATTATTTTACAGCTCAATTTAAAAAATCATATTCTTAAAATAAGAACTCCACCTACTCATGCCACTGGAGAATTCACTGTTGATAAAGCACATACAAGTATGTGTCTACTCTCAATAAATTCACAATCTAGCAAAGGAGTGAAGTCACGGACACAAATACCAATAACACCATGTAGGAAGTGAGGAACGGCCAAAGAGTAGAACTGACACAGAGTTCTAGTGGGGGTTCAGATGAAACATATTTCCAAAGAGGGAATACCAGAGACATTTAAAGCAGTTATCAATCATCTAAATAAGAATTGTGGTTTTTTAAATATTTTATTTATTTATTTGACAGACAGAGATCACAAGTAGGCAGAGAAGCAGGCAGAGAGAGTGGGAAGCAGGCTCCCTGCCGAGCAGAGAGCCCGATGTGGGTCTTGATCCCAGGACCCTGAGATCATAACCTGAGCAGAAGGCAGAGGCTTAACCCACTGAGCCACCCAAGGTGCCCCCAGAATTGTGTTTAAAAAAAGAAAAACCCACCTAATCCAGTTCAGAAAAGTCTAAAATATCTCGAAAAATGGAACTTAAAAAAAGGAAAGATGACAAACACCCTCCGTTTTCTTCCCTTCTGTGGGTGATTTTTACACAAAAATCGATATCGTATTTATTCCGTGTAATTGTGCTTCACTAATCAGAGATCCTGTTCTATCATCCTCTCGATTATCTTGTTTTCCTGCCTCATTTGCTTTCTGCTTCCAAACCCTGGCAATATTATCCTACAACATTATCACAAAGTAGATTTTAACTGAATTTGCAATTTGAAATCATTGATTTTTTGAAGTTTAAACAAACAGAAACAACTGCCAGATATTTCATAAGGAAAATCTTCTGAAGCAGAGTACTAGACTGCTTCATGGAATTCCAGTCTGGAAGGAGAAATGCCAAAGGTTTAGAATCGCGAATTTGTAAAATGAATGTGAAAAATGAGCAACGAGCAGAGGGGCGTGAGTAGAGAATTCTCCCATAGCGGAGGGAATTTGAGATGACCCTCTCTGACTGTGAGTGTGCAGAGAACTTTTCCAGGAGACACCGCAAAGCTGTTCACGTGTTGTGCAACCGCTCTTGGTGGTAACTTGCTCTTAAGTCCATTGCATGGGGAGGCTATCAGAGGACGTAGGGCAGGAGTGCTGGGTGGCTCAGTCCGTTAAGCAGCCAACTCTTGGTTTTGGCTCAGGTCATGATCTTGGGGTCCTGAGATTGAGGCCTGAGTTGGATTTGTGCTCAGCAGTCTGCTTCAGAGTCTCTCTCCCTCTGCCCTTCCCACTTGTGTGTTCTCTCTCTCAAATAAACAAATTAATCTTTAATTTAAAGAAGAAGGAGGAGGAGGAAAAAGAAGACAAAGATGAAGACGAAGAAGGAGGAGGAGGAGAAGAGGAAGAAGAAGAAGAGGAAGAAGGAGGAGATGATTTGGGGCAAAGAGCCTATTTTGAAGAACTCAGGAAAAGTTTAACTCTGATGGCTCTAGAGGGCTCCCTGCCTCGGCAGGGATGGCTTTGGCATCAAGGTCTACAATGGTAGAAACACCAATACAGCTTCAAGAAACTGGAGTCAGTGGGGCAGGAAAAAGCAATTAGGTAAAACCTCAATGACAACATCAAGAAGCCGGTGTAGAAGGACAGGGAACAGCAGTGAGAAAGAGCGAGCAGCAGAATGTGGCAGGCAGAAAACTTTAATGACAACTTGAAGAAAGTTTCAGCAACCTGGGTAAGGAAGGCAAGGACAGGGCTTAAGGGCTTAAGGGTTCCAAAGACCGTGGATGGGAAGTCAAAGCCAGAGACTGTTACCATGGCCACCACACCCCACACTCCCTGGCTGCTCTTCTTCTTGAGGAAGGGAGAGACTTCAGAGTAGCCTGAGCTTCCCCAGGCACCTTGCAAGTCATATGAATAGGGCCCCAAATTCACTGGCCCTTCTCCCACACAAAGTCTTATCCAGAGACTTCTGAGACATCCTGAGGTGTCTTGCCTGAATCACAAACAGCCCTTTGGAGTCCTACTTGAGCCCCCGGATGATGCCAGCTCTCCGCAAAGACTCATCCCTCCTATTGCCACTGCCCACCCACCATGGGAATGTGACCATGCCCTGAGTGCTCACTGAGACCGTCCCAGGGGGACACTGCTGCAGGGGCCAAGACTCGCCAGTTTCACTGGAGTTTTCATCACAGCAAAGCAGCTCTCGGTGGCACCCCTCTGTCCCATTCAGTGCTGTCCTGAGTCTCCTGGGCCCTGAAGGGACATGCTTATGCTGCCACAGGCCACCGTCCTAATGAAAACTGCTGCTTGGCTTGGGCCTGTAGGCCTCTCCAAAGGGCTCAGATGAGGCCCAGGGTCCCCATGGGAGAACTCACGCTTAAAACATACAACATGCTGTTCTCCTATCCTCCCCATCTCTTCCCAGCTGTACAACTTCCTCTCTGAGCAAGTCTGCCTTGCCTGTGAAAATTAATTTCCTCAAAGAGACACAGGCTGGCCACCTGCCCCATTAACTCATCAGATACACCCTGAACGGTCAGAATCCCCACCACTGGCCCAGCCTGGACTCCTGTTCCTCAGTTAGCCACCGCCATTGTGAGGCTGGGCACCTTGATAAAATACGAGGGACAGGGGTACAAGGGGAGAGTGGTTCAGAAGGCCCCCCTCTGAAACAGAGAGAGGGAACATGACCTCTGGGCTGTTTCCAAGAGCCTTTACTCCATGTGCCCCCAAGCAGCAGGAGCCAGAGATGCGGGCCATAGAGTCAGGATGACTTGAACCAACTCTACAGCTTGGGCATTCCAAAAAGATGCAAGAGCCACAGAGAAGACTGTGCTAGGGCCTGAGTAGTTGTTTTACAATCCTAAATTTACTAATAAATTTTGGGGTCAACCCACCCGCTTCTTACACAAATGTGCATTATATGACCTTCCTGGAGAATAAACAAAAGCTCCAGGTGAGTGAATTCCAGACATGAAATTATTAAAGCTATTTTGCTTGTAAATTAATGGAACCTGCCAGGCCCAGATGGAAAATGGGTAATTGATATTTATGAACAACGCTTTCACAGCTGGGGAAACCTGGCTGGCTCGCGGTGGGTCACCCACTCCAGCGGGCCCCACTCCCACGCCTCCTCCATGCCCATCTCAGCGGTAAGAGCCCCACAGATGGTTTTCCTGAGTCCTCTGGCTCTTGCTCACTCGCCGGAAGCCTCTGTGGGCTCGGGGGCCCGCGCAGCTGACCACGCGTTCCCGTTCCGCTCCACTCACCCAGATTCTGTTGACGCTTGTCAAAATCTTAATTCACAGGAACACCCTGCACCAGATTCTTTGGAGTTCTCAGAGATCTGGGATGGAGAGTCAGCTCTGCTGCCAAGACCTCAGAAATAGCACAGAGTGAGATCTGCCAGCTTGTGGCTTTAAAAAATCCACTCACCTTTCTCAAGAGAAATTAGTGCATAGCAAATGAAAATCACTAATGTTCCAATTCATCTGGCGTATTATTCCCCTTGGATGTAAAATGGCTCTTCTCAAGGTTGCATCTAATGGATATCCTGACCTCTGACATGCAAACTTGGGAGCTATTCACCAAGTCAGGTCATTGGCAGCAAGGGACCGGGAGGGCAGGGAGGGGTTGATAAAGCTGCAGGCCTGGATTCAGGCCCACCACTAACTGCACAGGTTCTTTCTGTCCCTGGGCCTCAGTTTCTCCAGGTCCAGAGCATCAACAAAAACTCCTGGCCCAGGATGCCTGGGTGGCTCAGTGGGTTAAGCGTCTGCCTTTAGCTCGGGTCATGATCCCAGGGTCCTGGAATCAAGCCCCACATCGGGCTCCCTGCTCTGCAGGAAGCCTGCTTCTTCCTCTCCCACTCCCCCTGCTTCTGTTCCCTCTCTCGCTGTGTCTCTCTCTGTGTCAAATAAATAAATAAAATCTTTTAAAAAAATAAATTAATAATAAATAAATAATAAAAATGTGAGCCACCAAGCAAAAAAAGTAAGAGGTGATTATTTGCATTATAAAGGAATTCTGGGTGGCTCAGTGGGTTAAAGCCTCTGCCTTCGGCTCGGGTCATGATCTCAGGGTCCTGGGATCGAGCCCCGCATCAGGGTCTCTGCTCAGTGGGGAGCCTGCTTCCTCCTCTTTCCCTCTGCCTACTTGTGATATCTATCTGTCAAAAAAATAAATAAATCTTTAATAAATAAATAAATAAAGGAATTCTTGTACCAAAGAGATTATCAAGCACTAATACACATAAACTCTTGTTTCTGGGCAGAAGGGGGGACACATTCATCACTATGAGCTAATGTTGGGGCTAGATGCTTTCACATCAATTATTTCCCCTCATCCTCCTGCTTGCCTGAAGCCCTTGCAGGTCACATGACCTGCCTGAGGTTCCGGAAGTAATAAGAACTGGAAGTAATAAGACTTCAACCCACGGAGTCTGACGTTGAAGTTTCAAGGCTCCTGTCTTTCTCTCATTCCCACACCCTTCTCAGGCACAGGGAAGCTCAATTTAAATTAATAAATATTTAGGGGGCTCATTTGTGAACTATTTCCCTGAAATTAGGCATAATGTAGGTTAAAGGAAAAATAGCATTCTAGCGAAACAAAGACATTATTTACATTTCAGGCCTCAGAAACCTGACTATTGCAGAACATGAGGCTCACCTACACTGCGTTACTGTGGAGACACCCTCGGATTCTGGCCCCTTGGGTGATCCATACAAGGCTCCGTGCTTGGGAGCAAGGGGGAAGATTACCTCTTCTCCAGCTGCCCATCTTACCATGCCTGGCTCTCCACACTTAGACCTTAAGTCCAAATCCAACGCAGAGCTTTTTAATTTTCCCCAAGAAAATTAAAAAAACATTGTATTTGAGTGTTAGCACTTACACCACAGGGGCAGCCTTGTGAGAAAAGAAAAACAGATTTGAGTGTTTAAAACTTACATTCTTTACATGGCAAGAACACTGTAAATGAAGTTAAAAGAAGGCGACCATTTGGAAGAGCATTAGAACACATAATAATCATCAAGCAAATATTAAATATGGAAAGAACCCTTTTAAACTATTTTCTAAATGAGTGTCACAATTTTTTTTAAATGGGCAAAGGATCTCCATAGCAATTGGTGAGTCATCAAAAAAGTACAAATTAATACATTTTTTAACTTATTAGATCGGTTGATAAGACAACAGGGCAATAGGAAAGCAGTGAGAATATAGGGAAATTGACTCTTTCCTATGCTGCTAATTAAATTGCATTGGCACAACATTTCAGAGTGGTGATGTGTATTAAAACAGGTGACATGGGGCGCCTGGATGGCTCAGTGGGTGAAAGCCTCTGCCTTCGGCTCAGGTCATGATCCCAGGGTCCTGGGATCGAGCCTTGCATCGGGCTCTCTGCTCAGGGGGATCCTGCTTCCTCCTCTCTCTCTCTCTTTGCCTGCTTCTCTGCCTACTTGTGATCTCTGTCTGTCAAATAAATAAATAAAATCTTAAAAAAACAAAGCAGGTGATGTTTCTACTATTTTGGATGTTTGGTTTTTCAACAAGCATCCATCACTTGTGCAACAATAAAAAAAATAGAAAATATTTTTATATTTTTAATGTGCTCACCCTTGGCCTGGCACAAATATTTCCTTAGCATAAATTCTAATAGTCACAGGTGTGTGAAAACATTTAGCTAGAGGGCATACATGAGAGCATCGATTGTAAGGGCACAAAGTGGTGTTGCAGAAACCTAGTTGCTGCACCATTTTTTTTTCCTTTTTGCAGAACTCTTTGACTCCCCTTCACAGTCTCACCTGCAGCTGAATTGGCCCAACTTCGAGAAAGTGGAAGTGTTAGGTGGGACTTCTAGGGAGGCTATTAAAAAGTTGGGGAGGAGCCTTTTGGAGCCTGCCTTCCTTTCTTGTCTGTGCTACTTAGAACTTAGATGTGATGTCCAGAGCTCCTGCAGTCATTTTGGGCCAAGAAGTGACCCTAAGGATGGAAGCTCTCCAGAAAAATGATAGGATAAAAAGGGGAAAGAAGCCTGAGTCTCTGGATGGCTGCCATACCAGCCACCACTGGACTATTTTACATTAAGAAGAAACAAACATCCACCTTGTTTAAGCTTCTGCTGTTTGGAGTTTTCTGTAAACAAAGCTGAGCTTACTTCTAGCTTGTACATGGGATTAACAACCTAAAAGTCCAACAGTGGAAAACTAGTTTGATAACATATGTGCAATTCAAATGATAAAAACCTAAGTAGCCATTCATAACGATACTATACAGATAGGGGTTCACAATATACTGGTATTTGATAAAGGCAGGTTTAAAAGCACTGTGCACAGTATAATCTCATTTTTATAAAAGATGAAAATTGATCTTCATGTATTGAAAAAAGTCTGAAGAGTTATACCCCAAAGTGGTTGTCTAGAAGTAGTCGAATTACTTATAGGTTATCAGCGGGCTTCCTTACCCTGTGTTTTCTATGCAGAATATCTGATTAATTTCATATCATGAACAGCTATTATGTATCTGACCTGTGTGAGACAATAAGTATGACCTAAACACCTATTCACTTCCAGTTGAGCAGGGAGAAACAGAAAGGAATAGCTAGCCATCCCTGAAGGCAGTCCCACCACATGGCACACGGGGAGCAAGGACAGACCTAAGGGGAGGTTTAGGTGGCTATATTCACTCTTGCAGATCATTATGGAATGGCTAAATAAATTAAAGCTCAACTCCACAAAACAGTTCCTTTAAAGACCCAAAGAGTTAAATACAAAGACGTATTATTTTCCAGGGGCCATATGTGTCTCAAGCAAAGGAGGGAGCCTGCAGAGCTGTTTCCAAATGTTCAAAGGACAAGTTTCCAGGTCTACAGCTGTGATTTATTAGGGAGCTACAGTCAATATCCGTAAGAATTTGGCGTGAACTTATTCAAGAAAATGTTAACGTGCGTGGAAAGCAGATTTAATATGTATGGAAAGGGGAGACCGATCATCCACTTCATAGGACACAAAAATTCAACAGTCTAATAGATGTATTTAAGAGCTTTCTGTGGGTCTTCCCTAATTATGTAGATATCTCCTCTTCTGTCATGCCGGAGGTCCATTTCCTGATACAGGAGGCAAAGGAGGATTCCGTTCAGCAGAAGGGAGTCCTATGATTAGCCTAGAACCTCAGCAATGCCATGCTGAAAGGCTATCTCAGGGGCCTCTTATCACAAGCCTCTTATTTTCAAGGGTTATGAGTTTTTTCTCTAACTTCTCTTCTCTTCCTAAACAGCAGCAAAGGAGCCTGCAGCCCAAGCATGTGGGCAGCTCTCCGTGCTGTGGCCATTTCTCAGTTATCTGAGCATCAACCAGGAAAGAGCATTGGGGTTTTATGATCCTATCTGGTGTCCAAGGGAAAAAAAAACCTTGTTTAACTTAACACAGCCACATTTCTCAAACACCTGGTTCTTTATTGGCATTCTGTCTTTAAAAGTTCTTCCAAAACAAGAACAAAATCCCAGTTATCATTTAACCATTCCTCGCTGTGTGTGGTGGGAAATGCTCACCACCCATGTGTTTGGGTTTCTGGTATGCAACTCCAGAGCTGAAAATCATACTTTGTGCTAAGTACTGGCTACATAATTCACATCCTACCCACCTCCTGAACTAGGCATTATCATCTCCATTTTAAAATGAGAAAACAAAGATTCAGAGATACCAATTCATACAGGTAGGAGGATGACCTGTGATTCACACCTATGCCTTGCCCAATTCATACAGGTAGGAGGATGATCTGTAATTCACACCTATGTCTGCTTGACTCTTTCCATCCTGCCAGAACTTTCTTTTCTTTTATAGTAAAAATAGATATAACAAGAAGTTTACCATTTTAACCATTTTTAAGTATACAATTCAGTATCATCAAGTCCACTCACAATGTTGTGTAACTATCACCGCCATCTATTTCCAAAACTTTTTCAAGACTCAAAATGGAAATTCTATAATCCAACAATCCCCTAGTCCTCTTCCCCTAGCCCCTGATATCCTCTATTCTGCTTTCTGTCTCTATGTATTTGCCTACTCTGGATACCCCATAAAAGTAGGATTACACAATATTTTCCTTTTGTGACTGGTTTCCTTCACTTAGCATAATGTCTTCAAGGTTCGTCCATGTGGTAGCATGTACCAGAACGTCACCCCTTCTTCAAGTTGGATAATCTTACATTGCATGTCTATACCATATTTTGTTAAGCCACTCATCCATCAGTGGACATTTGGGTTATTTCCACCTTTTGGCCACTGTGAATAATGCTGCAACGAACATTACTATATAAGTATCTGAGTTCCTATTCTTGGTTCTTTTGGGTCTGTACTTAGGAGTGGAATTTCTGGGTCATATGGTAATTCTGTGTTTGACTTTGTGAGAAATCTAGACTTTCTCCATATATAAACTATGGCCCCAATTTTATATAGAGGAATATATAGACACACCACACACACACACACTCATACATGATCTTTTATTGAATCAGTGTGCAAAGAGAAGGCCCTTCAATTCAGACAGACCTGGGTTTAAATCATGGCTGCAACACCTACTAGATCTTGGGCAAATCACTTCATCTCACTGAGCTCCAGCTTCCTCGTCTGTAAAATGGAAATAATAAAATCTATCTTGAGGATGTGAAGATTTAATTACAGATGGGCACAACGATGTGAAGATTTGATTACAGATGGGCACAACAACGAGCAAGTGCCTAGAAAGAATGGGCAATGGATAAATAGTAACTATTCTCTCAGTTTTCTAAAACAACAGAAGACTGTATTTTAAATGTGTAAGATATAATGCTCCTTTACGTCCAGTTCATAGGAGAGGAGCAAAAACAATGCAACATCAGGACAAGTCTGGGGACTCTGAATGCCTTAAGGAGAGCTGGATCCATACTCCACCAGCTCCTGCCCAGGGCGGCAGAGAGTGCGATGGACACACTTGGCTGGCCATCATTAGCTCTCCCTTGTGCCTCTCCTCCAGCCAAGGGATTGTGAATCAATCAACGTCACTCTTCAATAAAGCTCCCTGTCTGCACATGACTCACAGACTCAACAACTAAATCCAATTTACCTGGAATACAAAGACATGTCACACCTCCCCAGGTGACACTAAAAGCCCTTTAAACACAGAGATTATTTTTTAATACCTATGGGTGCAAACTGGTTGGAGTCAGTGGAACCATGGACATCTTAAGCAGCATAAATGGAATCCATCTGGCCAATGATCCTCTTCTCTCTCCTCCTCCTGAGCCCCAACCAAAGACCAGGGGGGATCAGGGCTCTGAGTGTTCTGCCCTTGAAGAGAGGAACAGCCAGTGTCCAAAAGCGGTGATAACTTGCGCCAAGAGGGCACTTCCAGAAATGTAACTTGATGAGGGTGATTAACTCTTCTGATCAATTTTGATTTGGGTTCTTATGCCTTTAGTGACTTTTTATTCCTTTTAATAATGATAAGGCTGCTTCACATTGTTCCTCAATGTCAATTTTGCAATTTGCGTCTTGCTTTGCTGGTTTCCTGTGACCTTCCTAAATGATGGCTATGGATGGGTCTTCCCGCTCTTTGGGTAAAACATGAATACATGTTGAGAGATGAAAAACTTCCTGACGATATCCAATTTGAGATTGTCCAATTTGCTGAGTACAGCCACGGATAGAACCCGTATCTGTGAAGAGTGCCGTTCTCACCTCAGATCCAGGGGGCTGTTTGGTATTATTTACATTTGAAATGACAGCCCTAATCAGACTCTGATGGGTGACTTGCTTCGAGCTGCCTCCGTTTGCAGAATCCCTGTCTTGGCTTCTCCTCCATCAGTGAGGCCAAGAGAGAAATAAGGGTATGCTACCAGAAGCTGGATGCCCATGTTTGGGATAACATAACGAAGTTCAGAGTGCCCTGTTTTGTCTTTTCCCCCTCCCTCCAAGTCTAAAGATGTAGGCTGACATTCAGAGCATGTGAGTGCACTTCAACCTCCATCTGTAAGCGGAAAATAGTTCATTAAATAAATGTCTGCCGGTAGTACAGCTTGAACATGAAGTCTGGTGTTTTATTCGGCCCTGAAGTTTTCTAAAATGATAATGAGCTGGTTCGTGAGCCCCCTCATTATGTTAATCCAGATTCCTTCAGGAGCAAGGAGGATAAAAGCTGGGGCTGACAGAACCTATTGGTGGATGAACAGAACTCCCTGCCCTCACATGTCTGTGATGCGTGTTGGTGTGACCAAAATGCTTTGTTCCTAATCTTTTGAGCTGTTCCTTCATTAGACATGTAAAGCTTGCCCCGTCTTAATATGGCTAGAAACAGCATGCAGATCGTTTGTATTTTAGGAAGGGCAATGAGCACCCAGGAATGTGACCGAAATATTATTGCTGGACTGATTAGAGACGTTACAAAGCTGCCTGTGTCTGCTTTGGACAATTGTAATAGGGTGATTGCTCTTGTGATAGCTGCATCCGGCCGCTAGGGAGTATGAAGAAGAGGATCAGAGCATT
>ML099248.1:0-22024 GCA_003697995.1 Taxidea taxus jeffersonii
CAGGGTGGGCGAGGGGGAGAGACATGCATTAAGGGGGCTGGCTTACAGGCTTTTTTTACCAGCGTGTTCCCACACACTGCGCGAACACGAGGAGGCTAACCCACTGGATAGATTCCTCTGTTTTTCTGGTGGATCTGGGGAAGAGGGGGTGTGGAAGGTGCTAGTATTCTTTTCCACGTCACCTCAACTTTTTTTTTCTCTAATCAATGCAGTGGTCACAGGACCCAGGACTACGGGGGCTGAATTGATTCCTAAGCGAGAAACTGCAACTGTGTATTTTTCTTTTTTTAAAGATTTTATTTATCTACTTGACAGAGAGAGAGAGAGGTCACAAGTAGGCAGAGAGGCAGGCAGAAGGAGAGGGGAAAGCAGGCTCCCCGCTGAGCAGAGAGCCCGGTGCGGGCCTGGATCCCAGGACCCTGAGATTGTGACCTGAGCCGAAGGCAGAAGCTTAACCCACTGAGCCACCCAGGTACCCCTGCAACTGTGTATTTTTAACCTTTGTGTCCGAATTCCTAAGGGCCCGATGGGGCAGGCTGGGCCTTCACCCCTTCTGTCGAAATTGGGGCTAACAGTGAACTCAGCTGGCGGTAAAGATAGCCCACCAGTTCTGCACGTGGGTAACCTCACCTTATCTGAGTAGAACTGCACTGAGAGGGAGGGACTTGTTAGACTAGTTTTGCTGCCTGCAGTCTACACCAGCGTAGTGGCCAAACCTAATGTCCCTTCAGAGGTGGGAAGGTTTGGGTATAAATGAAGGGGAAGAAAAATAGTAGCTGAGGGGTAAGGGAATGAATACGGGAGTTATATAATGAGGGAAATCCAATATTACATTGACATCGCCAAAGAGGCTTCGAACAGGTGCTGTTCCTTCTTAGCTTGAGTATACCAGAAGCCTGAGAGAGTGAAGCTGGGTAGTGCTGAGAGCACTCTTGCTTTTTCAATTCGACAGGATGGCATGGAAGCCTGCAAACCTAAGTGGCCAGCCGTCTGGGAGGAGGACTGCTTGTCCTCGGTATGTGCTGGACTGGATAGTTATTAATGACTGGATGAGATCTCTTTTGACTTTTATGATTGTCTTGCTATGAGGGATCCATATTTGAAGACCAGGGTGGACTGTGATATTGTGGTTTATAATATATATATTTGGTCTTCGTTTTGGAGGTAACGAAATTCCTAAAACCTTTGGAATTTCCTCAGTGTCAAGAGCCTTGAAGGTGTCTTTTGTTATGTTCATGAGTGACTTGGACTGCACCTAAGGAATGGGGCTGGTTGCCTTGGGAACCAACCTTGTGATTAAAAGGTTGGAAATTTCAGTCCCACCCCTCTGATGGGTGTGGCCGGGTTATTGAATCAATCACCATTGGCCATTGATTTAAACTAAAAGGATGGGGTTCAGAGAGCTTTGGGGTTGGTGAGCAGGTGGAGATGTGGGTAGAGTGGCGTGCCTGGAGAGGGATGGAAACTTCTCATCCTTTTTCCATCCCCCCCCCCCCCCCCCCCCCCCCCCGTGCATCTCTTCCGAATGGCTGTTCCTGAATTATATTGTTCTATAATAAACCAATGATCTAGTAAATAAAATGTTTCTCTGAATTCTGTGACCCGCTCAAGCAGATGAATTGAACCCAAGGAGTAGGTCGTTGGAACCTAGCCGGTCAGTCTGAAGGACAGGTCAACATAGACTTGCAACTGGTATTTGAATTGAGTTACCAAGAAGGCGATCATTGGAACCTCCTATTTAACTGTAGCCATTGGTCAGAAGCATAAGTAACAACCGGCTTTTGTGACTGGTTTCTGAGGAGAGGTGTGTAGAGGCGTGGAGGAGGGCTGGTGGCAGTCTTGTGGGACTGAATCCTTAACCTGTAGAATCTGATACTCGTTTCCAGGTGTAGATAGTGTCAGAATTGAGTTGAATTCTCAGGTACCCTGTTGGTATCTGAGAATTGTTCGTCATTGTGGGGAACCCTGCCCCCCACACATTGGAAATTGTGTTTCAGAATATCTCGAAGACAAGTGACCTAGGAGGGTGCCATTGCTCTTACTACAGGATGTAACATAGCTGCCTTATCCTACATTTCCCATCTGGCCCTGCTCCGTGCTCCTTTAGCAGAAGATAACACGAGTGAGAGAGCTATTCACCCTAACCACGCCACAAAGCAGCAGACACCTTCTGCACCCTACTCCCTAAGGGGCCATCAATGTGGAACTACGGTCCCCAAGCTGGAGGTACCAATACCCTCAGGGAGTCTGAATTCAGAGTGGCTGCAGTGTCTGCTATCCAGCTGAGGGTAGAGTCTCATGGAGACTGTTGTCTGGGACTTGTTACCAAGCCCATGTGACAGCCCCTAGCGACTCTTGGAAATAACTAAGTGCATTTCGTGGGGGCTCTGAGGGCCTTGCATGAGCAAGGTGGGGAGGCAGTTAGGTTACGCCTAGCTTTTTTTTAATGCAACCAACAGTGGACCTGTTGCCTACGGGAGTGGGAGTTATGGAGAGAAAGCTACATAAAATCTCTCTCAGTTATCCGCCTGTATCTAGGGCTGGGATCCCATGATGTGCTTTCTAAAGATGTGAAATCTGCAAATATGAACTACCTCATAGATATCTGAAAAGAAACTTTTTTCAGGGACAGGAAGGAATCAGCAAGGCCAAGGATCTGAGGTGGGAATGTGCTTTATCATGTTCAAGGAATGATAAGGAGGCTGGTTGGTACAGAGAGGGGCGAGAAGGAAAGGATGTGAGAGAGATAATGATGGGGACGGGAGACTCGCTCTGCTTTTCCAGATCGCTTCCTGCCCAGGGTTGTTTTAAATCTCATAGCTTTTTCAGGCCAGGTCTTGATTTCTTTGGTGATTCAGTTCCCTCAAAACCTCAGTAGTCCTCTGATCTTTTTGTTTTAGACCTTGCCCACATTCTCTTCCTAGACGTGGTTGTGGCGTCTGCCTTACACATCTGTCTAAGGAGACAGATATGTTCCTGCGCTGCTCCCTTTTGAAACTTAACACAGCAGGCTTAGATGAGAAGGGCACCACCACTTTCTGTCTGATTGTCACTTTAGGGCAGAGTGCCCCTGTTTAAGGAGTTTTATAAGCCTTTGTGTCAAGAGCACAGGTGGTCCCACAGGGTGACACTGAACATGAGGAACCAAATGACAGACCACCAGAGTGGTTGGTCACTGCTGTGGAAAAGCCACTTTTAAACTACAGGTAAGCAGTTTTAGAGAAAGCCATGGAAGCTGGCGGCTGGATCCTAGTGGGGAAGCTACAAAGGGTCGACCTCCCCCAGACCAGGGAGATGGATAAGAAACGGCCTTGTGGCAGTCTCCCATAAGATAGGGGAGAGAAGCAACACTATAGCAGCTCCCTGTGCTTAACTCCCTTTATTCCTTGAGGCATCACAGGATTCGGCCATGAGTTGGGTCAGACTGCAGATCCATTGTTTATGGGGCTGGGGTGGAGATATGCAGGGGCACCAGATATCATGAGGGAGCTGTTTCCCTCCACCTTTGTCACACAAAGCCCTTTTCAGTCTTGTCTTATTATTTGGGATACAGAAGCAGTCAGCTCTCCCTTCCTTCCTCCCTTCCTCCCTTCCTTCCTTTTTTCAAGATACTGAGATAGAGCAGAGGGAAAGAGAGAATCTCAAGTAGACTCCATGCCCAGCAGGGAGCTGGACATGGGGCCGAATCTCACGAACCTGAACCAAAATCAAGAGTTGGAGGCTCAAGAGCCACCCAGGCTCTCTAGCAGTCAGCTTTTCTAGTCTTGCATCCCCAAATTTCTTTTTTTTTTTTTAATTTTATTTATTTATTTGACAGACAGAGATCACAAGCAGGCAGAGAGGCAGGCAGAGAGAG
Organism: Taxidea taxus jeffersonii; assembly: GCA_003697995.1. Taxonomy (NCBI): domain Eukaryota; kingdom Metazoa; phylum Chordata; class Mammalia; order Carnivora; family Mustelidae; genus Taxidea; species Taxidea taxus. Next base: position 3,857 of record ML099248.1, read on the forward strand.
AGGAGGAAGCAGGCTCCCCGCTGAGCAGAGAGCCCCATGCGGGACTCAATCCCAGGGTCCTGGGATCATGACCCGAGCCGAAAGCAGAGGCTTTAACCTACTGAGCCACCCAGGCGCCCCCCCAAATTTCTTATTTCGTTTCTGCAACTTAACCAGTCCATTCTTGCCTGAGCTTTTGTCTTTCTTGTAACACCTTGCTAACTTTAGCAAGTAACCATCAATTCACACTCCTGACATTGCATACCATCCTCCTTTCTGAAAGCTGTAGGCTCTGGAGGCACTTAGTGCAACTTTCTTTTATTACAGGTAATCTGCTGTTTAACAAGACAACACTCTCCATCTTTCTATCCTCCAATATCATTTTCCTCCTTGTGCACTGGTGCAAACAACAAAACTTTCTTTATTGCTGATCTTATCCGACTGGGTGGGTGAACAGGTCACTAGGACAGCCCTTCATGCTGTCATTCAGAAACCTGGGCTGACTGAGGCTTTGCTTTCTTCTACACATGGCTACCAAGGTCATCCTTAGGACTAAGGTGTGGAGCTGTCTCTGTTATAGCTAGCTGCAAGGGGAGAAAAGCATACATTAGTATGCTTGTGAGGTTTACATGGATAGGATGGAAATGGTACATGAAATTTGTGCTCTTATTCTCGCATGTGGCCACACCTGACTGCAAGGGAGGCTGGGAAATGTGTGCCCAGGAAGAAGAGGAGAGCATGGAGTAGGTGAGCAGCTAGCAGTCTCTATGGAATAGTTGTATTGGCAGTGCTGGTTGTGAGAAGTGGCTGAATTCTGGATTTATATAGAATGTAGAGACCTCAGGGGCATCTGGATGGCTCAGTCAGTTAAGCATCTGCTTTTGGCTCAAGTCAGGGCCCTGGGTCTTGGGATTGAGCCCCATGTCAGGCTCCCTGCTCCGTAGAGAGTCTGCTCTTCCCTCTCCCCCAACATACTGCTCCCCCTCCTTGTGCTCTCTGTCACATAAATACAAATAAAACATTTAAAAAAAAAAAAAGGTAGAGACCTCAGAATTTGTTGACGCCATGGTTTTGGGCCTGAAAAGTTGGAAGAATAGAGTTGCTGTATGCCAAGATGGGAAAGGCTATTGAGAACTCCGTTTTAGACATGTGATTTTTGAGGTTCCCACGTGGAGACATTAAATAGGCAGTTGGAGATGCGGGTTTATGGTTCAAAGGAGTGGCCAGGACTGAATATATAAACATGAGGGGGAGGGCTTGGTACATATATGGTATTTAAAGCTATTAAACAGCACTAACTACGAAACTATATACAGTAATACTGAATTTCATTGATTCTACAAAGTACATTTTTTAATATCTTAAGATCTTTGAAATTGGAATGCATCTTACAACACTAAATATAGTCTTCAATTATTATGATTGACAGTGTTTTCTTTGTTAGTATCATTTAAAATAATGATGTCTTGCAACTGATGACATCCCAGATTCAATGAAACCATAATAATAAGAGTAAAAACGATGATGCGATTGAATATTTACTGTGCATTAGACACTGTGCTAAGCCACTTTCATGATTATCTTTACATGTAGTTACAGGAATGTTAAGCGCTCAGGTGCTGGGACGTGACTGCGTGGATCTGTATTCTGCTCCGAGTTTATAGACCATATGACCTTGGTGAAATGCTTACTCTGTGCCCTACTTTCCTCATCTCTAAAATGGGATGATAATAGTACCTACCTTAAAGGTTTATTATGAGGATTGAAGGAATTAGTACACGTGTAGTTCTTAGAAGAGTGCTTAACACAGTAACTGCTAAATTGTTCATATTATTAACAAATTAACATTGTTAAAACTGTAGAAAATATATGTATGTATGCAAAAATTCAAACACGAAATCTTGCCATTTATAACGACATGGATGGAGCTAGAGAGTATTATGCTGTGCAGAATAAGTCAGAGAAAGACAAATACCATATGATTTCACGCGTAGGTGTAATTTAAGAAACAAAACAAACGAGCAAAGGGAAAAAGAGAGGCAAACCAAGAAATAGACTCTTAACTATTGAGAACACACTGATGGATACCAGAAGGGAGGAGTATAGGGGATGGGTGACGTGGTGATGGAGATTAAGGAGGGCCCTTGTGATGAGCACTGGGTATTGTATGGAAGTGTGGGATCACTATATTGTACACCTGAAAGTAATATAACACTACGTTAAGTAACTGGAATTTAAATTAAAAAAAAAAAGAAAAGAGGGAGCCTGGGTGTCTCAGTGGGTTAAGCCACTGCCTTCGGCTCAGGTCATGATCTCAGGGTCCTGGGATCGAGCCCCGCATCGGGCTCTCTGCTCAGCGGGGAGCCTGCCCCTCCCCGCCTACTTGTGATCTCTGTCTGTCAAATAAATAAATAAAATCTTTTAAAAAAATGTTTCAAGCAAAAAAAAAAATTTCATCAAGCTATACTCTTTAATGCATTCTACCCACATTACTGTGAGTATTTTATACCTCGATAAAAGAAGAAAACAAAACAGAAAAGTTTGAAGAAAAAGAGATCATCTGTCTTCTAAATAAGAAAGTTACGTATATTCATTGAAGTATTTTTGTCTGAAATTAATATAGTTGCTCCAGCTTTCTTTACATTATTGTCAGCACAGCACATTTTTTATGGTCCCTTTTCTTTTAATTTATTTGTGTCTTTCTATTTAAATTGGATTACTTGGGGCACCTGGGTGGCTCAGTCAGTTAAGTGCCCAACTCTTGATCTTGGCTCAGTTCTTGATCTCAGGATCGTGAGTCCCTAAGTCCTGCATTGGGCCCCATGCTGGGTGTGGAAGCTACTTTAAAAAAGAAAAAAAGTGGGTTTCTTATAAACTACAAATAGTTGGGTCTTATTTTTTTAGTCCACACTGATAGTTTCTTTTACTTGGTGTATTTAAGCCATTGATGTTTATTGATGTAGTTGGATTAATATTTGCCATATTTGTTCCTGTTTTCCATTCATTGTCTTCATTCTTTGGTTTTTGGTTTTTGCCTTCCACCCATTTTCTTTCTTTCTTTCTTTCTTTCTTTCTTTCTTTCTTTCTTTTTTCTTTAGAATGAGCTATAGTTGATATACTATATTAGTCTCAGGTGTGCAACATGATTTACTATTTGTGTATATTGTGAAATGATCACCACAATGCATCTAGCCAACATCCGTCACTATATATAGTTAATTTTTTTCTTGTGATGAGAACTTTTAAGATTTACTCTAGCAACCTTCAAATATCCAACATAGTATTATTAACTATAATATCTATGCTGTAAGCTATGTCCCCATGACGTTTATTTTATATTTGGAAGTTTTTACCTTTTGATACCCTTCACCTATTTTGTCTGGCCCTTCTAGCCCCCAACTCCCAACAGTCTCCAATCTATTCTCTATATCTATGGGTTTGTGGGTTTTTTGTTTTTTTTGTTTTGTTTTGTTTTGTTTTTTGTTTTTTTATTTGACAGAGAGAGATCACAAGTAGGCAGAGAGGCAGGCAGAGAGAGAGGGGAGGAAGCAGGCTCCCTGCTGAGCAGAGAGCCCGATCCGGGACTCGATCCCAGGACCCTGAGATCATGACCTGATCCGAAGGCAGCGGCTTAACCCACTGAGCCACCCAGGCGCCCTTTTGGTTTGTTTTTTAAGATTCTACGTAGAAGTGAGATCATATGGTATTTATCTTCTTCTGTCTGACTTGTTTTATTTATGCCATCAAGGTCCATCCATGATGTTGTCATAAAATGGCAAGATTTCATTTTTTTTTAAGATTTTATTTATTTGAGGGACGCCTGGGTGGCTCAGTTGGTTAAGCGGCTGCCTTCGGCTCAGGTCATGATCCCAGCGTCCTGGGATCGAGTCCCACATCGGGCTCCTTGCTCCGCAGGGAGCCTGCTTCTCCCTCTGCCTCTGCCTGCCTCTCTGTCTGCCTGTGCTTGTTCTCTCTCTCTCTCTCTAACTAATAAATGAATAAAATCTCAAAAAAAAATTAAAAAAAAAGATTTTATTTATTTGAGAGAGAGAGTATGGGGAGAGGGAGAGAGGGAGGAGCAAACTCCCCGCTGAGCAGGGAGTCTGATGCCGGACTCAATCCCAGGACCCTAGGATCATGACCTGAACTGAAGGCAGACACTTAACCGACTGAGCTACCCAGGCGCCCCAATTCCATTCTTTTTTATGGCTGAATAATACGCCTGTGTATGTGTATCACATTTTCTTTTATTCATCCATTGATGGACACTTAGGTTGTTTCCATATCTTTGCTGCAGGGAACTTGAGAATACTGTATTCTCTGGTTTTAACCAAACATTTTGTGTTAGTCTGTTCTCTTTCCTCTCTTTGCAAATCAGTTATACTTCTTTTTTTTAGTGGTTGCCCTAGAGTGTGCAGTATACTTTTGCCACTAGTCCATATCCACTTTCAAGTAATACTTTGTCACTTCATGGAGAGTACAAATACCTTTTAACAGAATATTTCCAGTTCCTCCCTTCTGTTCCTTATAACATTGCTGTCATTTATATCACTTACCTGTAAGCTTATTAAGTGTTGTTATTGCTAACATTGTCGCTGTTGCTATTTTGAACAAACTTATCTGTTAGATCCATTAAGAATAAAACTAAAATATTTTATTTGACCTTCATTTATTTCTTCTCTAGTGCTCTTCCTTTCTTTGTGTCAGTCTGAGTTTCTGACCTGGATTATTTTCCTTTTTTCTGAAGCACTTCTTCTAACATTTCTTGCAAGTTAGTCTACTGGCAACAAATCCCCTTGATTTTAGTATGAGAATGTCCTTCTCTTTGGTAGGATAATTGCCTGGATATGAAATTCTATGTTGGTGGTTTCTCTCAACACTTTAAATATTTCACTCTTCACTCTTTTCTCTTCTTGTTTGCTTGGTTTCTGAAGGGAAATCCAGTGTCATTCTTAACTATTGCTCCTCTGTAGGTAGGGTGTTTTCTCCCCTCTGGGTTCTTTCAAGATTTTTTTCTTTATCTTTGGTTTTCTACACTTGGAGTAGGCTATGACTAGGACTATATTGACATTTATCATGCATGGTATTCTCTAAGCTTCCTGGATCTGTGGTTGGTGTCATTAATATTGGAAAATTCTCAGCCATTATTACTTCAAATATTCCTTCTGTTCCCTTTTCTCCCCCCCCTTCTGTTATTCCTATTATACATATGTTATATCTTTTGTAATTGCCCCACAATTCTTGGATATTCTGTTCTTTTTCATTCTTTTTTTTTCTCTTTGGATTTCAGTTTTGGAAGCTTAGGTTAACATATATTCAGATTCATTTATTCTTTCCTTGGCCATGTCTGATCTACCAATAAGCCTATCAAAGGCATTCTTCATTTCTCTTATAATGTCTTTGTTTCTAGCATTTCCTGTCAACTCTTTGTTTCCAGTTCTATGCTTATTATTACTTACCCGCTCTTACATGTCTACTTTTCCCACTAGAGCTCTTAGCATATTAATCACAGGCTTATAAAATTCCTGGTTTTATAATTCCCACATCTCCTCCATATCTGAGTTTGGTTCTGATGCTTGCTCTGTCTCCTCTTTTGGTATGCCTTGTAATTTTTGGTTGAAAGTTGGGCATGATGTGCTGGGGAAAGGAACTGTGATAAATGGCCCTTAGTGATATAGTCACATGGTAGGGAGGAGAAACAGTCTGTAGCCCTATGATTGGGTCTCATTCTTTAGTGAGCCTGGGCCCCTGAACTGTAACCTTCACAAGTGCTTCTCATTTCTTTCTTTTCCCTCCAATTTAGGTGAGACAGAAAGGCTAGAGGGGGCTAGGGCTGGAGTTGAGTATTCCCCCCAAAAAGGCTAGAGAGACCCTCCCCCTACCCCCTTAGGCTTACTTTCTCCTACCCATATTGACAAACAAGAGGGCTATTTCTCTTAAAAACATGGTGGAACTCCTAGAGGTAAAATTGAACTGGACCTTCCTGAACACATGTGCGTGCATGCGTGTGTGCACGCACACACACACTCACACACACACACACACACACACACATTCATTCACTTCTGGAGTCCTGAGCTCTAGCTTGTCCACATGGAGCCTCTCGTGATTGATCATTACAGTTTGTTTTCTTACCCAGGACTGGCTCCAGCTTTAGGCTTCCATTCTAAGGCTTCTGCTATAATAAACTGTGATTGTCTGTATTTACCTGTCTCTTGATTTGGGGGGTCAACAGTTAGCTCTGTGACCTCAAATTTCTGATTATCTAATAGGAATTATTGATTTTCAATCTGTTCAACTTCTCTTGTAAGGATGGCATCGATGACTTTCAAGACCCTTATATGTTGGACCAGAACTGGAAGTCAGCATTTTCTTATAACAACAAAAGATTAAAAAAAAAAAAAAAAAACAACCACGGCAAATGCACATTATGCATCAGTAAAGGACTGGCTGTTGATTTATTTATTTATTTATTTTTAAGATTTATTTATTTACTTTAGAGAGAGAAGGCATGAGCAGGAGGGGCACAGGGAGAGAGCAAGAGAATTTCAAGGAGACTCCACACCCAACACAGATCCTGACGTGGGGCTCCATCTCACAACCCTGAGATCATGACCTGAGCTGAAACCAAGAGTTGGACGCTTAACGAACTGCACCATCCAGGTGCCCCAAGGACTGGCTATTTAAATTACACTGCATCCACCCAGCAGAATACTATGTACTCAGAAAGGTCAGCTCTAAGATGTCCTGATACAGAAAGATTTGCAAGATACATTTTTTAAAGATTTTATTTATTTTAGAGGGAGAGAGAGAGAGCGAGTTGGGGGGCAGAGAAGAGGGAGGGACAAGCAGATTCAGTACTAAGTGCAGAGCCTGATGCCAGGCTTGATCTCAAGACCCGGAGATCATGACCTCAGCTGAAACCAGGAGTTGGCTACTCACCTAACTGAGCCACCCATATGCCCCATTTGCAAGATATCTTAAGTGACAGAATGCAAGGTACAGAAAATAAACAGCATGAATGAATGTTCTATGAAGTGATTAAGTGTTTGTTTTAAAAAAAGGATATGTAGGGGCATCTGGGTGGCTCAGTGGGTTAAGCCTCTGCCTTCGGCTCTGGTCATGATCTCAGGGTTTTGGGATCGAGCCCTGCATCAGGCTCTCTGCTTAGCAGGGAGCCTGCTTCCTCCTCTCTCTCTCCCTGCTTCTCTGCCTACTTGTGATCTCTGTCTGTCAAATAAATAAATAAAATCTTTTTTTAAAAAAGGGTATGTATCCATATCTAGTATTCTTCAAAATAAGTAAAGGAAATACAATTTTTAAAGATTAGAGGAAAATATACCAAAATTACAACAATCACATTTTAGCATTATAAGGGTTGTTTTTGTTTCTCAATTTGCCAAAATTTCTAAATTAGTTTACATTATTTCTCTAATTTTTTAAAAGATTTTTATTTATTTATTTGACAGAGAGAGAGAGATCACAAGTAGGCAGAGAGACAGGCAGAGAGAGATGGGGAAGCAGGCTCCCTGCTGAGCAGAGAGCCTGATGCGGGACTCGATCCCAGAACCCCAAGACCATGACCTGAGCCGAAGGCAGAGGCTTAACCCACTGAGCCACCCAAGTGCCCCTATTTCTCTAATTTTTAAAGGAGTATTCATATGAATAAAATCTGGAAGGTAATACACAAAAATGATACTGGTCATTGGTTTTTGGTAACGGAAGTAAGGAAAATTTTTCCAATTTGCCAGACATTTTGTAATGTTATATCACATATACAATAATGTTTTTTTGTTTGTGACACACATGCAGATTTTATTTTGTTTAAGCATCTGGTGTCCATGTTAGGCTTGGAACAGGCTGATTATACCACCTGTTACATTAGCATTCCTAGCACACATTGAAAAGCTATTATAAATCACTATTTTGATATATAGTCCCATGTTTGTTGAAGGACTTGATAAGGCAGAAAAGAGTGGCTGATTTGGAAACAGTATAGTTTTTCTCCAAGTCCTTGAGCAAACCGAGTGAACAATGCAGCCACAAACAGCACATTCTGTAAACTTCTACTTGAGTCTGCAAACCCAAAAACAGAGCAGGAACAGTGATGTCCTCTGCATTACCTAGATCAACCCAAGAAGAAGCAAGAAGTCCTGAAATGAGCCCAAAAATAAAAAGAAGGGAGAAATTGATGCAATATAGTTGACAAATAATTTGCATTTTTTATTTAAAAAAAGTAAATTTTATCTAAAAAAATAAAGGAGGCAAAATGCATACCTAAGAGCCAAGAAAGAATAGCTGTTTCTAGCAGACAAAAATGCAGTACTTAGAAGACAAATATAAATGAAAACAAAAAACTGGAAACCTTACCAAATTTGGTTGAAAGAAAGCCTCTTTGTGTTTGTGAAGAGTTTGAATTGCAGAGTATATTTGAAGAAATAACACTTTATTACGTCTTACATGTATGAAGTAATTATATGTATAGATTATATTATATGTATAGAACATATACAGGGGCACCTGGGTGGATCAGTCGGTAGAGGATCCCACTTGAGATTTCTGCTCAGGTCATGATCTTATGGATCGTGGAGTGGAGCCTTGTGTTGGGCTCCCTGCTCAGTGAATGACCAAGCCTATATTTCTCCTGTCTTTAGTCTTTGTCCAAGGTTCTTGGCTTATAGCTAGCTCCCCAAATCCTTGGAATTTCCTGAGCAGTAGAGCAGTGGGAACATCTTTTGTTATAGTATTTGGCCTTTTGTCCACAGTTCCTGAAACTCTATGACTTCAGAGCCATAAAGTGGAATGGGTATCTTCTTATGCATAACAAGCTCCTCTTCTGCCACCACTGGGTATATGTTAATGAGGTGACTTCTGGAGAGCACCTAAGGATGGGGGCTGGTTGCCAGGAGAACCAACTGCATGATTGGAGGGTTAGAACTTTCAGTTACTCCCACCCCCCTAATCTCCAGGGAGTAGAGATGGACTAGAAATTGAACAGATCACCAGTGGCCATTGATTAAGTTAATCAATCCCATCTGTACAGTGAAGCCTCCATAAAAACCCAAAAGGCTTTAGAGAGCTTCCGGGCTGGTGAACAAATGGAGATATGGGAGGATGGCACACTTGGATACGGCGTGGACCCTCCATAGCTCTTACCCGTACCGGTCCCTATGCATCTCTTCATCTAGCTGTTCTTGAGTTTTTTGTCCTTTTATAATGAGTCAATCTAGGAAGTAAAATGTTTCTCTGAGTTCTGCAACTTGCTCTAGCAAATTAACCTAACCCATGGCTGGTGTCATGGGAACCTTTGATTTAGAGCCATTTGAACAGAAGCACCAGTGACATCCTGGATTTGTAGTTGACATCTGAAGTGGGGTGAGGGGGGACAGTCTTGTAGGACTGAGCCCTTAATCTGTAACCCAAGGTGGGGGAGGCGGTCATTGGACCAGTCTATAGCTGGTTTGTCAGAAGCACAGGTAACAACCTGGAATTGTGATTGCCATCTGAAGTGGAGGGCACTTTTGGTGGGACTGGTCCCTCAACCTGTAGAATGTGATGCTATCTCTGGATGGATCGTGTCAGAATTAAGTTGAATAGTAGGATATCCGGCTGGTGTCAAAGAATCGTTAATTGGTGATGTGGGGGGAAACCACCTCCCTCCCACACACATGTTGAAATTGGTGATGAGAACCTTGGACTGAATAGTGATTACTTTTTTTCTGGCATAAGCAGTAAATAGTTCCACATTAGCGTGGACTTTGAAGAAACTCTAACAAAAGGAAAAATTGGTTGAAAATTTGCGTTATTACAAAATTTCCAGGCTGGCCAAGAAAAAAATAGGGAGAGTGTGCTAAAGCAGAAAGCAAGATGGAGCTGAGGTTTTACCAGGCTGCAACCATGTGGAGAGAATGTAGTAAGACTTTGACTTGGTGTTTGAATTACCAAGTGGTTGGTCTGGGTTACTGCAGTGCAATTTTTTTTTTTTTTTGAAGGATTTTATTTATTTATTTATTTGTTTGTTTGTTTGTTTGTCAATCAGAGAGAGAGAGAGAGAGAACACAAGCAGGCAGAGTGGCAGGCAGAGGCAGAGAGAGAGAAGCAGGCTCCCCGCTGAGCACGGAGCCGATGTCGGACTCCAGGACCTTGGGATCATGACCTGAGCTGAAGGCAGCAGCTTAACCCACTGAGCCACCTAGGCGTCCCTGCAGTGCAGTTTTAATTATAAAAATGGTTGAGATAATCTGGTGGACTTTACAGGTTTACATTTTAAATCATGAGGCTTATATTTTAGCTAGGTAAGACCTGGGACATTTGGACTCTTTGGGACAGACACACAGAGCTGAGCTATACCATTGTTAAGGAGCTCTGAGTTCAAGAAAACTAGCAGTGGGCCATGAGTGAGGCATAATCAGCAGCCGTAGTTCATGCTGAGGTTATTTGCTTATACCATAAACATAACAGGATGACCCAGGCTTCTAAGGAGGCATAGTTGTCATTCTCCAACTGGGAAAATGAATATTCCTTAAACCTAGATGATATAAATCATGCTAGTAGTAAAAATAAAAGGATCAGATTATTTTGTCCCATGGTAGTTTATATAAAATATGTAAAACACAACCCTTTGAATTTTAAATAAAACTTGGGAGATTCTAAAACCCTAGAATAAAAGCAGTGAGAAATCCCCTGGAGTCTGCATACAGGTCCTTGGCTGGGAATAGGTTAGTTTCAGAGAGATTCTCCCACAGCAGGACAGACAGACTACTCTTCTTTTTTTTTTTTTTTTTGGGATGTATTTATCCATTTTTTTTTTTGGGAGAGAGAGGAGGCCCGTTTTCAATGAGTTGGGGAAGGGGCAGAGGAAGAGTGAGTATCTTTTTTTTTTTTTTTTAAAGATTTTATTTATTTATTTATTTGTGAGAGAGAGGGAGAGAGAGCGCAAGCACAGGCAGACAGAGTGGCAGGCAGAGGCAGAGGGAGAAGCAGGCTCCCTGCCAAGCAAGGAGCCCGATGTGGGACTCGATCCCAGGACGCTGGGATCATGACCTGAGCCAAAGGCAGCTGCTTAACCAACCGAGCCACCCAGGCGTCCCAAGAGTGAGTATCTTAAGCAGACTCCTGATGAGTGAAACGCGGGGCTGGATTTCACATTGCTGTGATCATGACCTGCTGGAAAACAAGTCAGTCTCTTAAACGACTAAGCCACCTAGGCGACCCTTACCACATTTTTATATGAAAGATAGTTAGTCACTGGGGACTTTTCCTCATTCCATTCAAATCACAAAGCCTTCTCTAGGAGACATATTACCAATTTTATATTAGCTTAGCTATTAACCCAGAAGACCTTTTCATAAGTATGAAATAGTCAATCCCTTGTCTCTAGAATTTGGGAATGTGTGGCCCTGAAAGTATTAACTAGTTATCAGTTTATCCAAGAAGTTCTGTCTGTTCCTTTTTTGTTCTAATTGAAGTACAGTTGGTATACAGTGTTATTTTAGTTTCGGGTGTACAACACAGTGTTGGACAACTCTATAGATGTGCTGTGCTCACCACAAGTGTAGCTATAATCCATCACCATGCAACACGATACCGTTGACTGTATTCCCTATGCTGTACCTTTTGTCCCGTACTTTCTACTTTTTCCTTCCATAACTGGAAGCCGGTACCTCTCACTCCCTTTCACCTTTTTTCCCCCTACCCTCAACCCCCTCCCCTCTGGCAACCACCAGTTTGTTCTCTGTATCTATGGGTCTGTTTCTGCTTTGTTTTGGTTTTAAGGTAAAACATATAAGTGAAATCCTATGGCATTTGTCTTTGTCTGACTTATTTTCACTTTGTGTTTCCTTAAGATAAGTGTCCTAGTAAACAATGAGTATACTTATTAAGCATTTCTGGTTGGACAAATAAGAGTGCAGTGGGAAATTTTATGAGGAAATGTAATATGATAAGGCTTTGCTCTACCAAGATAGAACCAGGAAGTAAAACATTACAGTTTTAAAGCTAAAGGAGGACAGGTGTTAGAAACGAGAAACCAGGGGGTGCATGGGTGGCTCAGTCAGTTAAGGGTTGGACTCTTAATGTTTGCTCAGGTCTAGACCTCGGGATCTTGAGATTGAACCCCACCTGGGGCTCCTCGCTCTATGGGGACTCTGCTTGGGATTCTCCCTCCCTCTCCCTTAGGCCCTCCCCCTCCCCTTGTGCAGGCACAGTTCTCTCTCAAATAAATAAATCTTTTTTAAAAAGAGTGAGAAACCAAAACAAAGGAAGTAAGAAGGAAGGCCTGGACAATATGAACTTTAAGGAGCTTGCACTATGGCATTGAACCTATTCTTTCAACTTGAAACTGTTCATTGCCTAGCCCATTAACTGAGTGGAAGGTGTCAAAAGTGGGTCGTCCTGTAGGCCACACCCACCCTGGGAGCCACAGTGCTCGTGGTAGCTTTACAGAGCCTAGGAAAGAGTGAGTTGCTGGTGAGTTTGACCTGATAGACAAATTTCCCCCTAGAACTGCTGGTGGGAGTGTCATTTATAGGCTAAACCATATGAAAGTGAATTTTTTCCCACTTTTTTTTTTTTTTAAGATTTTATTTATTAGTTAGAGCGAGCGAGCGAGCACAGGCAGACAGAGAGGCTGGCAGAGGCAGAGGGAGAAGCAGGCTCCCTGCCGAGCAAGGAGCCCGATGCGGGACTCGATCCCAGGACGCTGGGATCATGACCTGAGCCGAAGGCAGCCGCTTAACCAACTGAGCCACCCAGGCGTCCCTTTTCCCACTTTTTAAAGCTTTATGGTAAAATATATATATATAATCTAAAAGTAATTTTAACCATTCTTAAGGGTACCGTTCATTGGCTTTGAACACATTTCACAGTGTCGTGCAGCCATCAGCAGTTTTCACTTCCAGAACTAAATTTTCATCATCCCCAACAGAAACACTTTACCTTACCCTGTAAATAATGACTCCCCATTCCCTCCTCTCCCAGCCCCTGGTAACCTCTTTTCTGCTGGCTGTCCATGAATTTGTCTGTTTGAGGTACCTTATGAAGTGGAATCATAAAATATGTGACCTTTTGTGTCTGGCTTCTTTCATTTAGCATAATGTTTCAGGGTCTATTCATGTTGGAGCCTGTGTTGGAATTTCATTCCTTTTGAAGTCTGAATAATATTCCGTTGTGTACTACATCTTGTTTTTCCACTCGTCTGTTGATGAACATTTCAACTGTTTCCACATTATGGCTGTTGTGAATAGTGCTGCCATGAACAAGGATGAACAAGTATCTGAGTCCCTGCTTTCAATTCTTGTTCTATATTGGGTCTATAGTTAGGAATGGAATTGCTGGTCCATAGGGTGATTTTATGTTTAGGTTGTGGGGAACTGCCAAACTTTTCTATAGCAGCTGCCTCATTTTACTTTCCCACTAGCAGCACACAAGTGTTCCAATTTCTCCATATCCTTGCCAGCACTTTCTATTTTCCCTTTTCTTTTTTTTAATTATAGCCATTCTAATGGGTGTGAAGTGGTATCTCATTGTGGTTTTGATTTGCATTTCCCTCAAGACTGGTGATGTTGAGCATGTTTTCATGTGCTTATTGCAAAAAGAGCCTGTTGGGATTTTGATAGGGATTGAGTTGATTCTGAAGATCAATTTGGGCGGGGGGGGGGGGGGGAGTGCTGCTATCTTAACAAAATTAAGTCTTCTAATCCTTGAACATGGGCTGTTTTTCAATTTATTTTGGTCATCTTTAATTTCTTGTAATGTTGTTTTGTAGTTTTCATCATACAAATCTTGTACTTCTTTTGTTAAATTCATTCATTACTGTTTTATGTTTTTTTTTTAAGATTTTATTTAACAGACAGAGATCACAAGTAGGCAGAGGCAGGCACAGAGATAGGAAGGGAAGCAGGCTCCCCGCTGAGCACAGAGCCCGATTCGATTCGGGGCTCGATCCCAGGACCCTGGGATCATGACCCGAGCCGAAGGCAGAGGCTTTAACCCACTGAGCCACCCAGGTGCCCCTGTTTTATGTTTTTTGATGTCATGATGTAATAGAATTGTTTTCTTAACTTCATTTTCAGATTGTTTTTTGCTAGTATATAAAAATACATGGCGGTGCCTGGGTGGCTCAGTGGGTTAAGCCTCTGCCTTTGGCTCAGGTCATGGTCTCAGGGTCCTGCAATTGAGCCCCAAATCAGGTCTCTGCTCAGCAGGGAGCCTGCTTCTGTCTGCCTCTCTACTTGTGATCTCTCTTTCTCTGTCAAATAAATAAATAAAATCTTAAAAAAATAAAAATAAACTTTGCCAAACTCATTTATTAGCTCTAATAGTTTTCTATAGTAGATTTCCCAGGAGTTCATATATATTAGATCATGTCATCTGCAGATAGAGGATAGAGGTGATTTAATTGTTTTCTTACCTGTGTGCCTTTTCTTTTTCTTACTGTGGTTTGAACCACAAGTACAATGTTGAACAGAATTGGTGAGGGTGGACATCCTTATTTTTTTTTTCTTTAAAGATTCTTTATTCATTTATTTGACAGAGAGAAATCACAAGTAGGCAGAAGTAGGCAGAGAGGCAGGCAGAGAGAGAGGGAAAAGCAGGCTCCCCGCCAAGCAGAGAGCCTGATGCGGGGCTCAATCCCAGGACCCCAGGACCAGGACCCGAGCCGAAGGCAGAGGCTCAACCCACTGAGCCACCCAGGCACCCCAACATCCTTAGGAAATGTGCACTTTTGATAGGGTTAAAAGACTAGTTGTTCAACACTTTCCAATCCTGTCTGGTGATCATGGGCAAATCACTTATCCTTTCTGTTTATCTAAAATTAGTGATAGCAATATATGTTTTGGCTATCTCACAGGGTTCTGAGGATTAAGTAAAATCATGTGGTTAACAAACCTACAGTGTACACAGATGGTAGTGTCTGCTACCTAGGGGCTCATAAGCTAATGGAGAAGAAAAGCCATTCATGGAAATACAAAATATAAAACAAGGTAAATAGGAAATATAAAAGGAAAGGTAAAAAGGAAAATATAAAGGTAAAAAGGTAATATAGGTAAAAATGTAAAAAGGAAATATAAAAACAAGGTAAAATGTGCTATGAATTTTTTCTTGGATACCTTGTTATATAATTTGGGGCAAAAACATGAGTTTAGTAACACATAAAGAAATTATTTTAAAACTTAAGTAATGTACTGTCATGCCCAATTAGGTTGGATTCCATTTTAACAGCTCTGTTACAGATTAACATAGCATAACTAACTCTCTTCCATACAAAATATAACAATCTTACTTTATAAGGTTTTGCTACAGTTTTGCATTTAGTGTCCAAACGCATTTTTAAGTCAAAAGGAAATGTGGTAAATTAGGAACTCATTTCTTTTCTCATTTGGTCTCAGAAGTAGACTATATAGAATTGATCAAAGCACACCATTTATTTGAAATTAGCCTGATAACCTTCACTTTGGAATATAAACATGTAGAAAATAGTCCATGACATACAGGGTGCACATCGTGGGTTCTTAAAGCCTTTGTCGATTCTAACACTTTTTTTTTAATTGTTATGTTAGTTGTATTGATTTGGCAAAAGAGCCTAATCTTGCTGTTCAGTACTGTTTTGTCGCTGTGCCTTCCATGGCACTTTATAGTATTTTCTTTGCTGTTCTAAGGGCTCCTATGCTCAAAGGATGGTCGGTCACAGTCAGTAAGGTTGTGAGGAAGCCCAGGCGCTTTCAGGTACTGATGCTGCAGGATCAAGTGAATGAGTTTCTCAGAGCACTTTATACAGTGGGGGGAGGCTCCCCCAAACCCCCACGTAACCCCCCCACCCTGCAGGAGATAGCCACACCTTCCCTCTATCGGCTAGGAGCAGGTGGCCAGGCCCTGGAGACCTGGCACTGCTGCCACCCCCAAGGTACCCGCCCAACGGGCCTGGCTGGCTCACGGGCCAAGTGACGCCGGTCAGCTCTGCCCCCGGGACCCCCACGCACCGCGGGTGAGACCGCCCAGCGCGTGGTCTCAAGATCTTGTCTTTCCGCTACCCCTCCCCCCACAATCCCGGAAAAGGGGGGAGACTGGTGACATCATCATCCGGGTACTAGCCGCCGGGGCCACGGTTCACAATGGAACAAAAACAAGCGGCCCAAGTCAAACTCTGAGCTACGCTGCTGCTGCGGTTTGCGCGATTAACCCTTTCCTGGCTACACACTGCCAAATTTCCCAGCTCCTTCTCCGCCGTGGTATGCTAGATCCTTCCAGATCTCCCTTCCCCCACTTTTCCTTGTCCTCGTGTCACCTCTGTTCTCACATCGCTCCTGGTATGAGGGGTTTGGAACGTAGCGCGACCCCCGAGGGGCCGACGGAAAGACACCGTACTGCGTGAACAATCTGTACCGCATTGTGTTCCCCTCCCCCCACTTCAGCTCTCGGGGTTCCAAGCGCCTCGCGCCTTGCCCGGCTTCCCTGGTAGCACGCGCAACTCTCCCTGGCTCGACAGCCAGGGGTGTCGGAGAAGGGAGCAGAAGGAGCAGCTGAGAGAGAAGCGGGGGGAGCGAGGAGGAGGAGACGAAGGAGGAGGGCCAGGGGGCGGGCCCTGTAAGGGGCGGGGCTAGATGGGGGCGGGGGATCCTCACGGCTTTGGGCGGCGCTGGGGTTAGTGGGAGTCTGCGCCGCCGCGCTGCTGCCTTCACCGCCACCAGTGCTGCTGCCGCCGCCGCTACCGACGCCGCCGCCAGTGGCCGAGCGGTTTTTTTCTTTTTTTTTTCTTTTCTTTTTCTTTCTTTCTTTTTTTTTTTTTTTTTGGGGGGGTTTCCCGGAGCCGCCATATTGGCGAGGACGGGCGTCCGCGGCTGCGGAAGCTAGTCTCCGCCGCTGCCGGAGCCGCAACCTCACAGCACCCGGCCCGTCCGGGCCTCTGCCGCGCGGAGCCCCTCCCCGCGTTGCTCTGCTCACAGGCCTTGCGGGAGCCCGCCGCTGCCGCCTCTCTCCCGGGAGGCGGCCACCTCAGCCCTCGGTGCTCCGGTCGGCGCCGGGAGCGAGGAGCGAGCCGCAGCAAAGCGACCAGGCCCGGAGCGGGGCAGAGGCGGCGACCACGGGAAGGTGAAGCCGCCACTGCAGGAGGAGGAGCGGGAGGAGGTGACGCAGGAGAAACGCACCGCCCGGAGCCCGTCTGAGCTCAGCTAGAGCCCCGGCCCGAGGGGAGAAGAGGGAAGAGGCCGCCGCCGCCGGCTGAGGAGGAGGAGGCGGCCGCGGCCACCGCTGCTGCAGGGCGGGCGCGGCGAGCAGCGAATTCCGGCGCCCCCGTGCAGCTTCCTGGTCTTCACGCCCGCAGCCTCTCGACACACTTTGTCGCCAGTCACCTCCGGGCCTGGGATGCGCCCAGGGTCGGCCTTTTCCTGGGACTGAGTCTTGCAGCTGCCTGCTGCCTCCGCGTGCCCTTCTTCTGAGGAGAAAACGCCCGGGTCGTGCGGTGAGTAGCCGGCCGCGCCGGGACGAGGCGCTTCTCCGGGGCCAACAGCTGGATCTGAGGGGAGGAGGACGAGGGGGGTGTGCGTGTGCGAGCCCGCGGTTCCTCTCTCGGCCGGCCGCTGACCGGGCCGGGGGCTCCCCGGCCCCCCTACCCCTACTGCCCCGCCCCGGGCTGGGCGAGCGCGCGCGGCGCGGGTGGGGGCGCGGGGCTCCGCTCGGTGCCGAGCCGGCGTCCCGGGAGCGTGGCTGTGTGTTTTGGACTGTAAGGGAAAATGGCTGACGGCTTCGTCCCTCCCCCTCCTCCCCCTTCCAGTCCTGTCTGGGGCCGAGTAGGAGGATGGAGTCTCGGCGCTAGGCGTGCAGCCCCCGCATTGGTGCCCAGGGGCCGGGTCAGCGGCGGGGGCTAGTCGCTCCCGGGTCTCGGGCTTGCGGCGGGGCTCTCGGCAGACTCGAGGCCGCTCTCCTCCTCAGTCTCGTTCCACTTGACACCAAACGCCATTACTGAGGTGGAGTGATTTGGAGCAGCCGAGCTAGGCCTCGGCGTACCCCTGGCTATCCGGCCCCCCGGTTTGGCCCCCCCCCCCCCCCCCCCCCCCACCCTCCCGCGATAACCGTCAGCTTCTCCTTGGCCCTCTGGACCGGGAGCCTGAGTCGGGTTATCGGCCCCCTACACCTCCGTCGTCCCCTTTCATTAGCTGAGGGCCAAAGCCACGAAAGCTGTTTTGATGCAGA